>VCAZ01000047.1:2860000-2973229 GCA_005784505.1 Bagarius yarrelli
ATAATTCTCGTTTAAAGAAATATAATCAAATGCCCTTTCCCAGTTTAGAGTAAATGTCTTCTTACCTGTGTAAAGTTTTCTGCAATCTTTCTAAGAGATGATTAAACTGCATTAAATGTTGTAACTGGTGGTAACAGTTGACCCATCCACTGCTTTTCACAGAGATCCTTTAATGCGCCGTATAAAGTGCAGCTTCTTTGGCCTGCTGTGGAGTCCCTGACGTGCGTTTCACTGGAGCTCGACACGCACAAAAACGTTCAGGTCAACAAAGATGCGGACCATGAAGAAGAAGAGGAGGAGGAGGAGGAGGAAGAGGTGATGTATGAGAGACTGGGGGGTTGCCAAGATGCCTCTTGTGAAGAAGTTTTAGAAGAAACCAGCTCTTCTTTGTCAAGTTCCCCAGAGAACCAGTTCAAGCTTAACCATATGCCAGGCACCGAAACGCGCAGCGACGTGATCATACCTCACCGGGAGGCAACGCCTCCTCAACATGGAAGTCCAATCTTTAAAACACACTCAATAGCCTTAACAACACCAATCCCACAGCTGAAAAAGAATCCTCCATCCTTGATTTGGTCTACAAGAGGAGATAGACACGGACTGGAGGAGGACAAGGACAGTGATGATGTCAATTTCTTCTCTTTGACTCTGGGGGGCCAAAATTTTGTACAACAAGAAAAAGCCAAGGAAGAAGAACAGACGGAGAATGTGAAGCTTGAGAAAAATTTATTTGTGTTAGAGACACGAAAACCATTCTTGGTTCAGCCTTCATCTTCAGGGAGCACAAGACGGCACGTTTCATACTCCGAGGACGACGAAGAAGAGGATACGGACGAAGCAGACGCTTTCTCTGGATATATGATGCGGAATTAGACTTTTCTATTAGGGGTAATTCAATGCTTAAATAAGAGAAGTTTTCAATTTGGGTATTTTAATTCAGGTGACATTTTGGGGTCCAGATCCAGTCTCCGAAATGGCACAAGTGGAAGCTGATGACGTCAGTTGGCGGAGCTTCCAGCACACGTCGCAGTTTGAGAGGCGCAATTTTTAACAACATGCAGATAAATTAACAAAACTAATTTTATCAGTTAGTTGATTAGTAATTGACAGAAGAGGCTGATGCGCTCCTCGCCATCAGGCCCACAAGGAACATATGAGTCTAATTAAAAGGTAGCTCAGGAGAAAAATGAGGATATAGCAGGTAAATGGCAACCACAGACTTAAAAAGATTCATTAATTTTTTTTTATTTTTTTTTTTACTTAAATCTTTCCATCAAAGCATAAAAAAATGCTGCTGGATGTTAACAAGATAAAAGTACACATATGCATTATTGAGAGTATTATATTAATTACCGCAGTGTGTGTGAGCGGAGTGAAGTGGCGTGATTTTGCCTAAAGCAAGTTTTTTAAAAAGGCCCTGTCCCAATATCTGTCCTCATTTGTGAGGTATAGGGTGTCCCAATTTGATGGTGAGCTTCCCTGCCTCGTCTGCTTGTGCCTTTAATGCCACACTTTCTGTAAGTGTGGGTCCAAGCAAACTTCGCTTAAAGATATTACCCAGAATTCATCTGGTGGTGTGGCGTTTTAAACCAATGAAAGGAAAAAGGCGGAAAAGCGTACCGGTTTTGTTGCAATTTTTTTTGTAAGAGTGTTACAAAATAGACAAATGTATGTAAAAGTATCATTCCAGCCTGGAGTTTTAAAAAGACACTGTGTGAGGCGGAACTATACACTTTACCCCTGGGTCTGAAATCGCCTATTTCTCTACTGTGTATTATTTAAAAACCAGTATGTGAAAAGTACCCGGACGACTCAATACCTCCGCCCGCATTCTAAAGCACATGGATGCCTTTCAGGTGCTGTTATTTTAGAGTTCCTAATTATTCATTTGTCATGTTTTTACTTCGTTCCTATCCGTCTGTACGAGCTGGTGCTAAAACATGAGATTCGTGCAATGTTTTAAGTGTCACACAGGTGGTCTTGTATTTAATTATAGCATTACCTCATTTAAGTTGCGTTCACCGCGCCCCATAATTCTACACACGTGAACTGTCATTCTAGTTTTGTTTGTTTTGATATATATTGTCTAATTAGAGCAGGTTACAAAGAGCTAGCTAACACATGATGGAGGAAATATCTTTCCTTCTTTGCTTCTAAACTTGGGTAACAAAATACAAAGTTACACAATCAGACTTTTATTTTATCTATATTATTATTAAAAGTGCACAGTATTACATATTTACTGCAATAAAATTCTTCAGACCAGTTCTGCAGTATATGACAAGTTGTTGGGTTTTTTTGGGGTGGGGGGGGGGTCTTACAGCTATGCCATGGATCTGTTTTTTTTGTTTGTTTGTTACACTGATTTTTCTGCCAGTATCCTACTCAGTATTGACTGTCAAATGTTTTAATTCCGGTAGCTCGGTTGTTGATAAAGGTATTTAATTAAAAGTTGATCAGGAGTTCAATTCCCAGGACCTTCTAAGCAAGGACCTTTACACTCAACTGCTCAATTGGATTAAAAACAAGTGTAGATAGAGTTGGATAGAGGTTATCTGCTGAATACCAAAAATGTAAACTTCATCTCAGACCAACTCCTGGAAGCTGTTTTAGGGTCGGGTGGCACCTCCTGGCTGTTTTATAAGTCAAAGCGCAAAGATGATTTCATCCTAGGGCTGTGTAAAAATATCGATACAGCTAATTATCGCAATATTTTATTGTATGATATTATATGTATCGATATTGTCACCTCTGGTATTGATGCATATTTAAATTACAATTTAAAACCAACTTAAAGAACAGGGTTAGATTCCCAGCCCCACCAATCCACCACTGCTGGGCCCTTAAGCAAGGCCCTTAACCCCCAATTGCTCAGTGGTATGATAATGAATAATGTAAGTCACTCTGGATAAAGATGTCTGCCAAATGCTGCAAATATAAATATATAATATAAAATGTGAATCAGTTACAGAATCCCTCAAAAAATAGTTATCATGAAACTGTTTTCTCAGGTTGGAGCTGGAATTCCTCTACACTAATATCATTACTTGCTTGGTCACAAGGAAAACATCTCATTACGTGACTGTTGTTTTCTCTCTTCTTAAAGTGTAGAAATTGATTAAGGTCATGTGCGTTTCTGTCTTCAGACGACTGCAGTCTATCGCATAACTCGACATCTCAATATATACGGAACACGATGGAAACTAATTATTCAAACTACATTTAAATCGTTAACGTTTACTCGTAACGGAGGAACAGCAAGTGAAGAAAAATTAAACTTTTGCAAACTTGAGTAAAATTAAATGTAAGGACAGTTAAATCACCTTTTTTTCTTAAAAATCTAGATATAACGAGTTTGCACCAAACTCTGGACACGATATACCACAAAGTTTCTAGACAGCTTAACAGCACACAAAACAAAACTATGGCTTCCCTCAGGTGCCACTGCTGGGCCCCTTCATAACCATGAGAAAATAGTAAATCGCTCTGAATAACAGCGTCTGCCAGACACCAAAAATATAAATATAATGTGATAACAATAATAAATCTTTCCTAGCGTTAAAACTGTGTAGTTATAAAACATTAATTTTATTATTTACACCACCATCTAATCTATAAATCAGTGCAATATTTAAAAAATAAATACATCCACAAATGATAATCCAAAATTAAAAAAAATAAATAAAAAATGGCAAAATGTAGAGAGTAAAAAAGAGAAATGAGTGAAACTACTGTGTGTGTGTTGCTTGTGATCTCTGTAAACAGGGAGGGACTTTGAAGGAAATGGAAACTTAAGTTTTTCCCCGGCACCAAAACAAACCCACCTTCAGATATTGAACACACAATTCAACCAACACACATCGCTAACACACCCACACTGCGGTCGGTCAGAATGCATCTCCTACGATGGCAATGGATAAAGAGTGTGTGGATCTACTTTTGCTTTTTTCTACAAGAGGGTAAGGGAATGTTTTGAGCTCTAAAGGGGTTTAAAGGGGGACGTTTCATCAATAAACTGCTGAAGATTCCTGCATCTTTTCAATAAACATTACAGAACAAAATCACACCTTATTACACAATATTTATTATCAACATTCTTTTAATCATAATTTATATTTGTACTATTTTCAGTACAGATTTCTGCATCACAGTATCCTGAATTATTTTTTTAGTGAAATATGCTCCTAAAATTACAGGTACTTTAAAAATGCAATAAAAACATTTTTAAAATATTTTAAAACATATAAAAACATTATTAAAACAAATACTATTTTTTGCTTTCCCACTTATTAAACTTAATTCAACTCCTCACGAAATATAGAGAGTAGAAAACATTTGTCAACATTTATGATTAAAAAAATCTATTGATTAAAGTATAACAGAAAAAAATAAAGAAGGTAATTAATACACATTTTAACATGGAACTACAGCATAAATATTTATTAAAAAGTCTGTATAAAAGCATAAAACATCTCCTACGGTACCATGAACGCGCACCAACGTGCCATACGGCGGCATGAACGCGCACCAACGTGCCAGACGGCGGCATGAACGCGCACCAACGTGTCATACGGCGGCATGAACGCGCACCAACGTGTCATACATTACCATGAACGCGCACCAACGTCTCATACATTACCATGAACGCGCACAAACGTCTCATGACCGCCCTAAAAACGTCACAAAGTAGCATTAACGCGCAGGACAAATTACAAAGCTAGACTAACGTTTCGGTACACGTGCTTATTATCGGAGTTAAACATAAAACGGTCGTAAACGTAAACAATCTTCCTTTAAAGAAAAGCAGCATGAAGGTAATGTGTACACACAGTGCAAAGCCAAATCCTTCATTCATCCTTAAATGGATTAATTGAATGAGCCGCAAAAAATAGTAAATGGTTATAATATACATTATTATAAAGCATTTAAAGTTTAAGAGACACAAATACACTGCTGAATTTATAAAGGAACAGTTAATACTAAATAAATTAATTAATTAAATAAGCACGAACTTACATGTGTTTTGTGTCCAAACACACACCTGACGACGATCTTAACGAGGAAGCGGTCCTTCTACTGTGTGTCACTAATTAAAGCCCCACCTACAGTAATTGCTAGGAACCTCAAATGAGGAACCACTAAAGGAGAAGAAGAAACGAATCATTACGTACAAATTTTGTCAGATTTTTACTCAGGCAAAAAAAAAGGGGGAAAAAAACCCCTTCAGTTTCTGTAGTTGGAGTAAAAGCGTAAATGATGTAATCAGATTCGAGGCCTAATTTTTAAATCTAGATATAATGTTACACACAAATCATTTGGACAAACATTTAAGCAAGAAATTCAGTGTTCTAAAAAACGATAAACAAGACCGGCTCGTGCTACTGAATGTGTGATGTTAAATGTAGAAATAGGAAATTCATTTATCATTTAAGTTGCAAAATGCTCCCTTTAGGTCTGAAAATAATGTCAAGTTTAAACTGCTTAAATTTAGTTTTATAGTCTTTAATTAAACTGTTGACTCAACAAAAAGCACTAATCTGGAACATTCTGTAAAAAAAAAGCTATTTTATATCTTACAGAATATAAAATGATAAAAACAAGCAAATCAAAACAAAGAAATTGATTAAGTTAAATAACACGAATCATTTAGCACTCATTATAGTTTTAGAAAGTATAACACTTTATATTTGTATTGCCATAGATTAAAAATATTTATAATATATATTAATAATTTAACAAGAATTTAACAGAACATAATTGCAAATTAAACTAAATGCAAATATGCTGCTTTTGGAATTAATCTTCTAATTCAGCATTTTCTTTATTTACATTAATATTTATGACATCCAGAGCGATTTATATTGATCTCGTTTACATAAACGAGTAGTTTAGGGTTGAGGGCCTTGCTTAGGGGCCCAGTGGTGGCAGCTGAGTGGTCCTGAGAATTAAAACTAATTCCTATAAACTATAAACTCAAAAAAAACCCTAAAAATTAATCAGCAGGATCATTAAACACATTAACAACTGTTTATTACAGCAAATGTTTATGGGTTGTTTTTTCTTTATTTCCCAGTGTATTGTTCTTCACTTCCATCTCCCTTAAACGTAACTATCGTCTCTATTAATCTGGAGCACAAACTCACCTGGACACCGGGTCGGGGCACAGGGGCCTTCACACACTTCAGGGTGCAGAGCTACAATCAGAAGTAAGCTGGAGTTTCTGTTACGCCACATTATGTGTTTAGATTTTTTATCAATAAATCAGGAAATTTTTTCACTGAATGTGAGGGAATGCGGTGCATTCGCTCCTTTCTGTAAAACAAATTTAACCAGATTAAAACATTTTTTTTACAACAAACACAACAAGCCTAGCTCAGGGGCCCAGCAGTGGCAGCTTGATGGTGCAGGGAATCGAACCCGATCTACCAGATAGCAGTCCAACACATTAACCACTGCACTACAACTTACCCAGTGGTTAAGCTGTTATAATACTAACTGGAAGATTGTGATTGCAATTTTCAGTACCCTCAAGTTACCACTGTGAGGCCCTTAACCCCCAACTGCTGCGTTGTATAAATGAAATGAATGTAACTCGCTCTGGATGAGGGTGTCTACCAAATGCCATGAATGTAAATGTAAATTAGTAGGACAAAAGTTGACTGGAACACAAGAAGTTTTTAATACAACTGTTCCTACAATGTAAATAAGACACAAATAAATCACTAGACATGCAATTCCGCAATCCACAAGAATTTTCTGAGAAGAGGAAACTGTTATTCCTCTTCATTCACCCAAATGAGGATGGGTTCTCTGTTGAGTCTGGTTCCTCTCAAGGTTTCTTCCTATTTCCATCCCAGGGAGTTTTTCCTTGCCACCGTCGCCCCCGGCTTGCTCATCACGGACAAACTGATTTCTGTCTCATTTTTATCTTATAATTTCTTCGATTGTGTAAAGCTGCTTTGTGACAATCACCACTGTAAAAAGCGCCAAACAAATAAAATTGAATTATGAAATCAGTGCTTTACAGCTTGCTGTGTATGAAGCTGTGTAGCCAACTCCTGGACACCACTGAAAGCGCTTACAGTGGACGCATGAGTTTAAAAACTGAATCATGGAGCAATGAACCAGACAACAACGTGGTTAAAAGATGGCACCATGGCCTGTCTTGGGGAAAAAGGCAAGACAGTGGAAGTAGGAATTGTTCTGCTGGGAAACTTTGTGGTTTGAATGAATTACAAAAACTTCTTCCAATTATTTTCATTAAATAAAAATGACCCTTATTTACCTTTTGCTTGTAATCCCTCTATCTTTTTTTTCAGCTGGGAGGTAATTCCAAAGTTTAGATCATAACAATGAAATGGGGGGTAGCTGATGCGCTAATCAACAACATTTTCTTTATAAATACATACATACACACAACCAGGTATATAATAATTTGGGTTAAAAGGGGCTGGAAAATTTCCATAGGACATTTATTTAGGGAATTTTGGAAATATTTCAAGTTGGAACCCTAACATTAATTTATGGGAATTAGTGGAAATGTATATAAACTGTATACACAAACAAGTATAACTTTTCTTGGTCATACGCTAACATGCAAGCAAACTATTAAACATGATTGTGTATGTGAGAATTTGAAATTTTTTTTTTTTTAATCTTACCAAAATGTTCCCTCCGTCAGTGTAATTGTTTGTACAATGGTATAATTTTGTTGCCCAATAGCTCACACACAGCACCAGAAAGTTTTAAACATAAATGTATGTAATATATGTGTGATTTACATAAATGCTAAACAAGATAGATATTTTTTTTTTTGCTACATAATTGTTTGTTACAGAATTAAAAAAAAGAATCTGTGTGTTCTGCAGAAATGCACAGTGTTGTTCGCATGTGGTTGAGGAACATTCAGGCTAAAAATATAACTAAAATTACATTACATCTGCTTTTTACCAAAATAATAATGCAAGCTTGTTGTATTAGGCTTACCTGCAACTTTGCAAATTCCTTTTCATTTCTGTTCGTATTAATAGAAATTTTTCCAGTCTGAACTTTGCAACCCTAATAATGAAAATAAATATAGACAATAATTCTGAATGCTCTTCATCTATACACGTGTAGTAAACAAACTCTATCTGCTCCCTGGTATGTCCCCATAAGGAGGAAGCTCTGGAACTCAGTGAAGAGCTGTTCCGACTTACAAATCGGTGAGTCGTGTGATTTGACCAGTTCTTTTAAGGAACCTTTCGCTCTTTATCAGGCTCGAGTTCAAGCATTCAATCAGGACCAAGAATCCAACTGGACCACATCTAAATTCTTTACTCCACTGACAGACAGTAAGAAAACTTTTTCTTTTTTTCTTCTCTGCTTATACCCACTTTTATGATTAACCCCAAATGTTCTTGTTTTTGCCGTCCGCCTTGCCTGTGTCTTTTCGCTTTGTAAACTAAATGTGGCATTTTTAGTAGGGATCCAATGATTAATCGATTTTTCTGATATTTTTCTTGATATTGAATCCTTTGTCAATATCCGATATCGGTTTAATCTGGCAATTAATTTTTAATAGTTTAGTTCATTATATTCATTCAAATTTGATTATTTGCTTAAAATATATAATTTGTTAAATTTTTTAACCTGATCAAATCCGATAACTCACCAACAAGTGACTGTTAACGAATAGATTGGATCAGGTAAAAAATGTTTTCTATGAGGGTATAAAATGACTATATTGATAGTGTTCCAAATAAAAAAGCTGGTTTAGTTCAATACTTTAATCATTTTTTAAATATCGGAGGAAAAAAGGAAAAATATATATATATATATATCGGTTCAGCGTATCGGTTATCGCTCAGACAATCATACAGTTAATCATGTCAGTTGATTCTGATATCGGTTGACCTCTAAATTCAAGTTACAGCATATAAAATTTTAGTGGATTCTCACAAAGTTTCTAATTTTACTATCTGATAACTTTTACTATCTAATAACTGATGGCATGGACATGCACAAACGTCTCATACGGTGGCATGAACGCGCACAATATATATATCAGTTCAGCATATCGGTTATCACTCAGACAATCATACAGTTAATCGTGTCAATTGATTCTGATATCGGTCAACCTCTAAATTTAAGTTACAGCATATAACATTTCAGTGGATTTTTACAAAGTTTCTAATTTTACTTGTTTACTATCTAATAACTTTTTAGCTATTTTCCTTATTACATGACCTCATTTCTAACCTTTTACCCAGCGACTCTGGGTCCTCCATTTGTGTCTGTAACTGGCTGTGGAAACTGCCTTGTCCTGAAACTCAGTCCACCAGCCAGTCTGGCGAGAAACCGTTATCCACTGACTTATATTTATGGAGACTATGCCGTCAGTGTGTCCAGGACTAGAGACAAGGCACAGGTGAGAATGTTGTTCTGAATTCTTTTCCATTCTTTTCCATTTTCTGTTGCCAGTTTTCTGCCAATAGCTTAGTTGGCTGCTGGTTCAGTGGCGGCTGGGGAAAAAACAAACTTAAAAAACTTCAGAATTCAATAAATGTATCATGAATTGAAAATTGTTTGTTAGACATTAAGTCATTTTCGTTACAAGAGAATTAAGCATCATTTTCAGCTCTCTGTAGCAACACATGAAAAAACCCCAAATGCCTTCCTTTGCTTGTAAACAGCCTCCTTTATCTCCTAAATTACAACCCGGGGATTTCTACATATTCACATCAGCCGATGGTTTGTGGTGGCAATATGGCAAACATAGCAAAGTTTTAAAAAAGTCTTCACGGAAAGTGGTTTTTTTAAGATAAGGCTTTTGCGCAAATGCAAAGTAAGAGTGCGAATGCAAAAACCACAGGAAAGACACCTGCGTGTGTACACCGGTGTGTGTGTGCTGAATTTCTACACTTTTATACAGATTCAGTGTTTCTTTTATTTAATGTAAGCTGTTACCAAATGTTGCTAATCTGTTAATAGCTACTCTATCATCGATTAAAAAAAAAGAAAATATGATGTGGGCAAGTGGTAGATCAGTGGTTAAAGTGTTAGACTGCTGATCTGAAGATCACAGGTTCAATTGCCTGCTCTAGCAAACCACTACTGCTGGACCCCTAAGCGAGGTCCCCTTACCTTCAGTTGAGTAAAAAAAAGTAGATGAATGTAAGTCGCTTTGGATAAGGACATCATGCCAAATGCTATAAATGTAAATTTGTGTTTGATTTTTTTAGTTCAGTATAAAGGCATCAGACGGAGAGACTCTGATCAACTACCTTGAGCCGGGAGTGGAGTACTGCATCACCGTCACTGTAGTAACCAGCTTTAAAAACCTTTCACTTCCTTCTAAGCCTCAGTGCACTTACACAAGTTCACAGCCGCTCAACACAGGTATGGATTAGTTTTCTGTCAGGGTTGGGCAACCCATGTTCTTCGAGTTCCTTTGTCCTGATTTATGTCCAGCAATGGGGTGTGAGCTGTGTTAAGTCAGTTAGAAGCTGGAAGATATCATCTCAGATGTGATTGGAGTGGGGGAGGACCAGCAATAGGAGTTTTTTAGTAGCTCCGTGGTTAAGATGCCGGATGGCTGATCAGAAGATCGTGGGCTCAATTTTCCACCACTGGGCCTCTGATTAAGGCCCTTAACCCTTAGCCGTTTAGTTGGATAAATTAGATAAATATAAGACACTGCTATCTGCCAAATGCCGGAAATGTAATTAGGTTATAAAGGGATAGGTGGAAATCAAGCAGGCTTTGAGGAACATGGGTTGCCCAAACTTGAAATATTTACCTTGTAGGTTATTCCATGAGAACAGCTCAACAGCAAAAAATGTATAAATAAAAATTCAATTAGTAATTTAGAAAGAGCAAAAGTGTGTGCCCCCTGTGATCTGCCCTGGATTCAGCGGTGCCTGAGAAGTTTGGCCATGTGATACGAATAATAGGTGGAAACTAAAATTCCCAAATTGTAAAAAAAAAAAAAAAAAATAAAAAATAAATATATATATATATATATATATATATATATATATATATATATATATATATATATATATATACAGAATTGTGGGTAGTGGTAGCTCAGTGATTAAGGTGTTGCACTGCTGTTTAGGAGATGATAGGTTTAATCTCCAACACTGCCGTGCTGCCAATGCTGGAGCCCTGAGCAAGACCCTTAACCCCTTAACAGAGATACATGTAAGTCTACATCTACCAAATGTCAGAAATGTAAATGGGTTAGACAAGCAGGACTTAAGTAAGAAGGTTTTCCCAATCCCTGTAAGTGCTCACATTACTTCTTTACCTTGTAGGTTTTTAATGAGAACAGCTGAGCTCAACAGCAAAGACTGTAAATGCTGAACTATGCATTGTGTCCCACAGTGGCCGTGTTTTTCAGCGTTGTGTCCGCCATCTTCCTCTTGCTGTTGCTTTTCTGTACTGTTCTGATCTTCTCCGGCAAGATGGGTCGTCTTCACACACCCCTGCAACGAGCTTCGGCATGTTTCTTATCTTTACTGGAAAGAAAGTGAGAAACTTTAGAAGTGCAGCTTAAGACAGAGCTGATTCGACAACGTTTTATTGACAATCAGAATTCACGTGATAGGTAATGTTTCGGCTCGGATGGAATGAGAACCTGCGCTCACACACGCTCACTCTTTCCAGAGAAGACCAGATACCCCCTGATCAAGAATGATGGTAGTCATATGCTGTTCCCATGTTCCTAAATTTCACTTTTGCTATCTGAAAGTTGTAGGACCAGGAAACCAGGATCAGTAAAAAGGATATGCACTTTTAAACATAAAGCTATTACTAGTATTAGTATTATTATAAGAGTTTGACCAATATTATTATTTTTTTTAACCGATACCGTTTATCAGCATGTTTATGTGATTGAAAAACAATATGCAGAACTATTTTATTTTTGACCTCATGATAACAGTACTGAACTGAACAAGCATTTTTCTTTAGAACATACTGTTGTTTTACTCACTGAGAGAAATAATAAAAAATAAATAAATTAAAAGTGTCTTCATTAATTACACTTAAACAGGACATTATGAAAAAAAAAATCAAGAACCATCTGAATTAAAAAGGGCTTTGATACTGTAGTGTGGTTTAGTCTCCCAAGTAAGCAAAACTAGGTTGTATGTAGTTGTAAAGTGTAGTGCATTATTTGCTGATATGTTACATAAAGCAAATAAAAACACTATTTTCACAATGGTGTTGTTGTGTCTGCTCTAATGATGCAGTGCTGTAAAGATGGTCTTGCATGCGATTTTAAAAATGACATATCGATGGATCGGATAACACAAAACCGATGAAAAAAGTTATAAATATCAGAAAAAATATTGGGAAAACTGATTATCGGTCGATCTCTGTTATTTTTCTATGAATGTTATAATATTTAGTGTACAGCACTATTTCCACATAATTGTGTGGCAAAAACACATGCAGTATTTAAAGTTCATGTGAACAGAGGTTTAGTTTCTCGACATCATTTTCCCAAAAACAAACAAACAAACAAACAAAAAGACACCCACAAACCATACAAACATGTTGCTTTGATGATGTAACCATACCTTAAATGTCAATGTATATTTTGAAAACTTAAAAAAAGTCCAAATGTCCGTGCTTGTGAAGTTTTCAGCGCCCAAAACCCTCTTAGACCCCCAGAGGATTAAATAGAGCCATGTGCAGGTCAAGGCTTGGGTATTTTAAATCCAATCCATGAACTATAGGATTTCCATGGTCTTTACAATGTAAACAAATTAATCCCAGCCCCATGCATCACACGTAGGAACCATTAACTAGAAAATTTAAAACTGGCTGTACAGGTTTTGTACATGACTCTGATTGGTTGCTTTACTTGTCATTCAGATGCCATCTTGGACAATTAAATTTATTAGACTAAGACAAGGTTGACTTTTCCTCATCTTGGAACATAAAGATGCTTTTGTTATGAGATGTGAGGTATGAAGTGAACTGATCAATCAAAGGTCAGAATTGGGTCCTGAATCTGTTTCCACCGGTATGTGCTGTATGATCACCTTTATTATAAAATCAACAGGTTTTTTTTTCGTGACATTAAGGGAGAAGTTATTTTCTGTAATTGGAGGACTTCCTGTAATTGGAGGACTTCCTTTTTCGCAGGCTTATATCTAGTTATGATTTTTTTTGTTCTTGACACTGAGGGGGAGGTTAATGTCGGTTAGGGTTTCCCGGTGATGACGCCTATGACTGGTGCCATCATCAACAGCTTAACAGGAAATATAGAAAAGGGGGACACACATACTGTTAACATGAATCATTGGGTGAGGCGTTTACACTCATTCACTTAATAATTTTGTACTATACTTTTACTATCATCATTATTTTCTTTTTTATTAATTGGGCTTATCCGGTCGGTAGGTTTTTGTTATGTTCCCTCGGGAGAAATTCCTCAGAACCGTTCACAGAATCGGTTCAGGTTTCGTTTTTTCTTCAGTCTCCGCCCCCAAACTTATCAACTAAAGGGGAACTACACAAACACGGAAAAAGGGTCTGATGTTCAGCGTGGTGATCAACAACTTCTGACATTAATTATGATTTTAACACTAATAATCACTCTATCGTTTTATGTCGGACCGGTTTTTACAGGTGAGTTTTACGCTTTTTATTTTATTCTGTTGAAAAAAAAACTTGGGCCCGTTTCTTGCTCCGGGCTTAAAATGTATTTTTCTGTAAACTGATTTCTGCTTTATTCCCTTCCTGTTTTTAATTTCGACTCTTCGATTTACCTGTAACCTGTCAAACATCTTTATCCGCCAAACAAAAACAAGCTAGCGTGGTCTGTCTATTTTTCCTCTCCTGTCTGTCTCTCGTTTTATGTATTTCCCTCTGTCTTTCTCAGTCTGTCTCTATATGTCAGTTTTACCTATTCATCCATCTATCCACCCATCTATCTATCCACCTATCTATCATCTATCTATCCATCCATCCCTGTTCTTTTCCCCTTTCTGCATCTATCTATCTATCTATCTATCTATCTATCTATCTATCTATCTATCTATCTATCTATCTATCTATCTATCATCTATATATCCATCCCTGTTCTTTTCCCCTTTCTGCATCTATCTATCTATCTATCTATCTATCTATCTATCTATCTATCTATCTATCTATCTATCTATCTATCTATCCCTGTTCTATCTTCCCCTATCTATCTATCTATCTATCTATCTATCTATCTATCCACCTATCTATCTGGGGGGGGGGGGGACGATGTGGTTGCATTTTAGTCATCGGTTAGTTACAGGTGCATGACTGAAACACCTGAACTCAGTCATAAGGAGGTTTGTGCGCACACCTTTGGTCTTGTGGTGTGTGTGTGTGTTTAGTTGTTAGTAAGTTATTTCTCGATCACTTTACAGCAGCTATAAATAGTCATTCCCTCACACGGCTTTTGGAGTAAATCATTCTGAAAGTCATTTTAAACTTTCTCTTAACATTATTAAGACGTCCTGTAAACCGAGAAACCACAAACCACTGAGATCTCTGACCTTAAGACATTTCCATTGATGTTAAGTCACCTTATAAGCACTTATACTCTGTTATTACTGTATTATACATAATGTATTACACAGTACATGTTGTTACATCATACATTGTTAAATCTTCCAGTTTTGCGTCTTACTGTTATTTGGGTTTTTTAGCTAGTTAAGGATCTTGCTCAGGGCCCCAGCAATTGCAGCTTGAAAACTGAACCCATGATCTTTCGATAAGCAGTTTAACCACCAAGCTACCACTTCTCAGTTTTCTTGTTAGCGATTGGCATAGAACTCTTTAACTAAACGATTTAGCATTTTTGAAATACGGAATATGCGAAACAATGCGTATAAAAGGCTTTAACTTCCTGTTTGCTCCATGTGTGTTTTTCTTCTTACCTTCAGATGAAGTCCCTCCGCCTCAAAATCTGAGAATTACATCCGAGAACCTTGGTCTTGTTCTGGAATGGGATCCGCCACAGGCATCCGCTGCAAAAGACTTCCGATATACAGCTGAGTTCAAGTACGATATTTTAGGCATCTGGGAGCAGATATCATGACAATCACACTTCCATGTTTAAAATGTTGTATGTTTTACAGCACAGGGTTTGTTTTGCATACCTTGGGTTCAGATCTTTCTCAAGCCATCCCGTTTATACTATTCATGACTAAGCCAAACATTCCCTAAATCAGCATTTTTCCAGGCTATCTATCTATCTGTTTCACTCTTTCTTTTTCTGTGTTGGCCTATCTGTCTATCACTACCACCCGTCTCTCTCTTTTTTTTTATGTATCTGTCTCTTTCTGTCTCACTGTCTATTTCTATATGCTAGATTAGCTTTTTTAACCTACCTACCTACCTACCTACCTCTATCCATCTATTCCTCCCTGCCCCCGATCCATCTTCGCTCTTTATCCATCCATCCATCCATCCATCTACCCATCCATCTACCTTTTCACGTCTGTCTAATAAAATCTCTTTTTTGCTCTAACATGGTTGTAGTCTGGGTGTAATTTTCACTTTGGCCTTTTATGGAATAATAAATAATAATTGAGAGATTTGTGAAACAAATTTCCATGACTTTTTCCAAAATGTTTCGGGTTTGGTTTATTATTCCAAAACATGCCGTTTTTAAATTTCATGATTTTTCCAGGTTAAGATTGAAATTACTATTAATCAGATTAATGCATTTATTTATGGGCTGTCAAGATCTAAAGAAACCCAGTCGAGTGGAAACATACCCAATTTGGCAACACTAGGCAGGAACCCACCGAATCTGGAAAGACTAGACGGAACCCCATCTAATTACTGGATGTTGTCACTTGCACTTGAAAAGCGTATACATCTCGGATAAATAAAACTGATTGATTGATTGATTGATTAAACAGCAAGTGTATCCGATTTAATTCATTTATAAGAGCTATAAAAATGATGTCATTTTTACCTATATCGTCCGAATATTTATCTGCATCCCTAATTATTACATTTTTATTAGATTTGTAAGATACATGCACTGACCTAGACAATTAACGATTTACCTTCAGGTTCGATGTGATGTTTGTTCTGAGATGCTTTTCTTTTCGACGTGGATGTAAAATGCGGTTATGCAAGTTAGCTTTACTGTTTTAACTCAAACCGGTCTGAACATTCTTCTTTGATGTCTCTTCAGCAAGATGTTACTTAGAGAACTGGATGGTTATTTGTTGGTTATTGCACTATACTGTATGATTTTTTTGCTCTGATCTTTGGAGTGGTTAACATAATATTTTCAACAATAAAAATAAAAAAATCACAATGATAATTATTTACTAATCCTGAGCAAAATCAGGGATTAGAAATATCTTAAAATCAAAATGAAATCACGCTGGCGTCACATGATAGCTGTGGGTGTACAAGTGTTCTTATGAAAAAGTGCCTATTTATCTCATACAATTGTTGAGTTTAATTTTGCAAAATGTAAAAAAATATTTGTAAATACTTTTTGTTTACAACGTCCTGCTGCTGATTATTCACCCGCTCATTTCCGTGATCAGGTCGTGGAGCCAGTATGCTCCGGTTTGCAAGACTGTTTCGTCGCTGAGCTGTGATTTCACCCAGGATCTTACTCCTTACGGAACATACACACTGCGCGTACGGACAGAGCTGGATGGAAACAGCTCCGCTTGGGTGGAACTCGAGTGTAAACCTTTGGAAACCATCAGTGAGTTTAGAAAAGTTTTTGTTTTAAAATCGAACGGTTTCTAGGAGCAAACATTTTATTGAATAATTGTCTTTTCCTGCAGCTGTTATTGGTGCTCCAGATGTGAGGCTGCAGAGCAGAGCAGGGAAACTAGAGGTTGACATCACAGAACCTGTCTTAAGGAAAAGCAGCCTTAAGGATGTGTACACGAATGTCTTATATCGCATTCGTTACTGGACCGAAGGACAGAAGACAGAGATCAAAGTAATATTACCATATCGATAGTTTTTTTACAACAGAGGGAAAGAGATCTTTTGTTCTTTCCTTGTACCCTATTCCCTACTTTTTAATTTTTTTTAATACCTTTTATTTCTTTATCCATTAAAATCTATCTTCATTTATTCCATTTCCTTTTCCTTTTTTTCTTTTTTCTTTCCTTCTCTTCTTCCCATTCCTTCCTTCCTTTGCATCTTCCCATTTTTTTCATTTTTTCTTTCCTTCCCTTTTTCTCATTTCCTCGTTCATTTCTTCTTTTCTTCCTATTTTTCTATCCTACCTTTCTTCCTTTCCATTTTTCTCCTTCCCTCCTTTCTTCCTTCCCATTTTTCTTCCTTTCCAATTTTTCCTTCCTCCCTTGGAGTTTTCTTGGATTAAATTTTCTGATGGGTGACCAATTAAAGGAAAAGATTGAAATAAATGGCTATAAATCCATATAAAGTTCCTGATAGATGCTCTGAAAAATGTATTCACAAAAAACATCTGTAAAATCTGCAGGAGAAGATGGTGGACCAGAGCAGAGTGATGCTGACGGACCTTTTATCTGAAACGCGCTACTGTGTGAAAGTGGAGCTCGTCATGCTTTATACAGAGACAACCAGCCTCCCGAGTAACATCACCTGCAAAATGAACACCGCCAGTGGTGAGGGTCCTGCATTTACAGTTCTTCTAATGTTCTTCACTTTCAGATTTAAAAGTATTGGGTCACCTGACCATCACTGTCGCTTTTCGTTTTGATCGTAGGCCCTCAAGCCCTTTAATTGCCAAGTTGTATAAATTAAAAATTAATGTAAGTCACTCGGGTGTCTTTTATTTGTAATATTCTATTCCAGATGTGGTCTCACTCTTATTTCTATAACATGTGACTGGGGGGGGGTTTGCTCATTTAGACTAGGGCTGGCCGGTATCACCACAATTCTACCGTTATTTACAGTTATACAGATACAGTTATTTTAAAAGGTAGTTATTCTGGAAAATTAAACAAAAAAAAACTTTATGTATAAATAAAAATATGGAATAAATCAGAGTTGCTCTGAAAAATGGTGCCTACTTCATGCCAGAAACGTACCTGTAATTGTATACGCCCAAACACACTGACAAAATGCTAACAATAAGCACAACACTGATCGGTTTTTAGCATCAAATAAAGTTTTGGAATCACAGACGAAAGAGCTTCTTCAAAAGAGAAAGGATTTTTTAAATTATTTCGTTAACAAATCCACATTTAGGGGGATGCATCTACTGACCTTAAATGCATTAGTTAGAAATGGTCGATAGTTTATAATGTGTGTTGTAGTCCTAAAGGTTTGAATTTGCCATCAGATACAACAAAGAAGTGGTCCAGCCAGTAAAACAGGAGGAATTAAAATGAAAAAAATGGAGGGCTTGTTTACTGACTGTCTGTTTTCGTTTTCTCCCCCCCCCTCTCCCTCCATTCCTCTCTACCTCCCTCTCTCCCTCTCCCTGTAGATGAGGTGGCGTCATGGCTGATCGCTGTGGTGCTGTTGGTCAGTTTCCTGGTCACTCTGATTTCAGCGCTCCTGATTTACCTGGCAGTGTGGGGGGGCTACAGGGGGATCCGGTTTCTGCATCCGCAAGCCAAAATACCGGAGCACTTTAAACAGGTAAGCGTGTGGAGAGTATGAGAAGATCTTTTGTTCTTTCTATGTACCTTATTCCCAACTTTTGAAATTTTTTTTAATACCTTTCATTTCTTCATCCTTTAAAATCTATCTTCATTTATTCCATTTCCTTTTTATTTCTTTTCTCCTTCCTTCCCTTCTTCCCATTTTTTTCATTCCTTCCATCCTTTGCATCTTTCCATTTTTTCATTCATTCTTTCCTTTTTCTCATTTCCTCCTTCATTTCTTCTTTTCTTCCTATTTTTCTTCCTTTCCATTTTTCTCCTTCCCTCCTTTCTTCCTTACCATTTTTCTTCCTTTCCTTCTTCCTTTCCAATTTTTCCTTCCTTCTTTGCCTCCTTCCTTCCTTCTTTCCCATTTTTCTCCTTCCTTTCTTCCATTTTTCTCCACCTTTCCTTTCTTTTTTCCCCCTTCCTTTCTTCCCATTTTCTCCTTCCTTCCTTCTTTCCTTCCTTCCTTCCATCCTTCTATCCATCCATCCATTACAATCCTTTTTTGCTTTATATTTCCATCCTCCATCCTTTTGCAGTAATCTCTCAAAGTGAATCAGACGGCATGTGACCATCACTGCAGGAAAAGTGGGATTTTCCTAGATTCAATTTTCCAATGGGTAACTGATTAAAGGAAAAGATTAAAATAAATGGCTATACATCCATATGAAGATATTAATCCCCACAGTCATCTTTTTAAGGTTATTATGTGAGGAAGTGTGAGACTCCATCTGTTACAGGAAGTTTATTTTAAACACATGTACTGTGTTCTTTTCTGTGGTGTCAGTATCTGACAGAGCGTCCCGGTTCAACCATGCTGCTGGCCATGCAGAACAGCACTCAGCCCAAGGAGCTCTGCCACCAGTTCAGCATCATCACCATCAGCACAGCTCAAGACCAGCCTCCAGAATCCAAGCTGAAAGAACACTTAGAACCAACCTAGCGAAGACACTGGAATGTTCGCTCCGAACAGGAAAGGCAGAAAAGCTGGACTTAAGAAGGAGCTTCAGCTGCAGCCACTTCTAAAGCCACTTTTATAGTCAGTTTTCACATTGAAAACTTTTTACATCCATTATTAATCCTCAGATCTTTGATTGATTTGCAATTTTTGAAGTATTTTGTGAAGTTTATTTTTCATACGAAATTTTTTATACTAAATGTCCAGGGAGGCGACAGACAGTATTACTGATGTGTTCTTGGATCAGCACATAACCTGTGATGAGATTAATAATTGAATTGTTTTTTATGTGTCTGATTTTTATTTTTTATGCTTTTCCAACAGAAATATCATGTATGTTTATTAGTATCATTTTGTGCTTCTCTTCCTTCTTAAACCTTCTTTTGAAGAAACCCTCGCGTGCCTTCTTCTTTAGCAAGAACAATGTTTTTAAGGCTGTAACGGATCCGGGTATGTGATGGAACTCAGGTGCTGTTGTGTTGATTATTTTTTAATTAATATTTTTTGTCATACAGTTGCAGGTCTGCATGTATAACATTGCCAATTTCTGGTTTACTGTGAAGCTCTTTATGAACAGTTCACCAAATAAACCATTTTTACTGAAGCTTTGTGACAAACATGAAAATTTTTAATGAAGATCGACCAATATCGATACCGATTATTCGCATGTTTTTGAGCGATAACCGACATACAGAACCGATATTTATTGATTGTTTGACTCCTGTTTTTCACCCGATAATGACAACATTTTATTTCTACATTAATATAAATTGAGAAGTCTGAAACCAACAATCAACTTCATCAAGTCTTTGTTAAATAAAAGCTTTGATCGGGTAAACAAACAGGTGACGAATTAAAAACATGCTATGGGACGTTCTAAATCGCTTAATGTGAAAAATGCTTAGCATAACAATGCATTCAAACTGTTTTTAAAACGCCAAACTACACATTATACAGACTATACAAGTATACAGTAATAGAGTAATTACCGTATTTAGTTGTGTTCTTATTCTTGTTGTATAGTTTAATTTGAACACTAATGGTGGGCACTAAAGAAACAGGTTTGTTAAGCGGTTCTGTGTGGAACTTGGCCAGGTTTTTTAAAAAACATTAATCGCACAGCTGTAAGGAAAAAGCTGACGACTTGACTTTCCTTTATTACCACCTCTAAAAACAGCATGGCATCAACATGCACAGCGCTCTCACTAATCGTCTTACAAAATCAAGACTTGTGTGTCATTTCTTCAATATTTTATACTAATCTGATTAAAGGTGGTGAACTTTAAGACAGAAACCCACCAGTTTGTGTGCATGGGATGTGGGCTGGAGCGTATGGGGGTGGCCGAGGGGCAATAAGGTGTTTCAACTGGTCTTAGGAGGGGGTTCGTCCAAAAAGGCTTAAAACCACTCATTTTTTACAAAAACATACACATACAGTAGCTGAATAGTGCAGTAATAGTGGGTTCAAGCCCCACCACCACCAGCTATTGACCCGAAGACCTGGGTTCAAGCCCCACCACCGCCAGTCAGCCAATTTTGGGTCCTTGAACAAGACCCTTAACCCTTCTTGCTTCAGGGGCGCTGTATCATGGCTTACCCTTCGCTCTGACCAAAACTTACTAAGATAGGATATGCAAAGAAAAAATGTCTTAATTTGTCAAAAATAAAGATATTTACATAAAATGTGTCTTATGTAAAATACTCCATAAAGGTTTTTAAAGGAAGCCCTGACTGTTGTCTTCTGTTCTTTAACTGTTGTCTTCTGTTCTTTATATTCATTTTATTCCAATCTATTATTTATAATATTTGGTCAAATTTCGAGTACAGCAATTTACACAAAACCGGCGAGCGGCGCTATAATCAACATCAAACAGGAAGCAAGAAAATACAAGCACCCGACAACTCCCGCCCCCTGCGCTCGGATAGCCAATCACACCGACCGACATGTCATTGTAGGACGAATCAGAATGCAGAGATTGGAATGCGAATAAGGTAGAAGTCCCACACGGGCCGATACAAAAACATATCATACGGGACGATTTTACTTCGTGATCCGAAGGTTTATTTCTGGATATTAAAAAACGATACATTAAAGTGATGTTGGGCCGCATGTAGCAATCAAATATCAGAGGATTTCCAGCTATAAACACCGGATATGGAGCTCGGTGTGTTGCGTGGAGCTTCTCTGCTGCTGTGCTGCGCGTCACTCGGTAGGTTCATGTCAAATATTATTATTCAGTTTATTTATTATTATAATTATTATCTAACACCTTTTTTTTTTTTTTACCACCATCATTATCATCTTTACTGCAGGGTTAACTTTTAAGGGTGAATCTAAAATTAGTGTTCGGGCATCAAACTATTAAATATATAAATAGGTCAAAATCGCCAAAAACGTGTTTAAAAAATTGTTACCTATAATAACAACAATAATGAATTGTGTCTCTATAATATTTATAGCGAGGTTATATGTCACATCATTTTGTATCTCAGTTTACTTTAAGGGTTGAGGTGCGCTTGACGTCATGTAAAATGCGCGTGGCGTAGAGTTTTCACCGCGCAGTTCTCTGTCACGTGTGATGTTGCTTTAATTTTGTGATTTAAGTTTTTGATTTTAACGAAAAACAGACAGACAGACGGCCAGCCGACAGACAGATAGCCAGCCAACAGACAGATATACTGACAGGCAGACAGGCAGGCAGATAGATAGATAGATAGATAGACTTACTGACAGGCAGATAGCCAGCCAACAGACAGGCAGATAGATAGATAGATAGATAGATAGACGTACAGACAGACAGACAAATAGTGATCCAGCCAACAGACAGATATACTGACAAACAGATACATAGATAGTCAGCAAGCTAACAGACAGATAGATAGCCAGCCGACAGACAGACAGACAGACGATATTGCTGAAACGTTTTTAAAAAGCCCACAATCAGATCTTCATGTGGTTCCTCTGTAAAATGTTGCTACAAATTAGCAAGGAGTCGGTTGCACAGAACGTCTGTGTAGTGAAAAGATCTAGTGGAAGAGTGGAGCTCGATTGTCATTGGTGAAACTGGAATAAGATGTTACAATCATGTCTGTGATGGCCAGGTTCCGCTAAGTTTCGACAAGATTGTGTAGAATAAATGATAGATTGATAAACAGATAGGTATACAGAAAGATATACAGATAGATAGCTGGATAAGGAACTAACAGGATAGATAGATAGATAGATAGATAGATAGATAGATAGATAGATAGATAGATAGATAGATAGATAGACATTTACATTAACAGCATTTGGCAGACGTCCTTATCCAGAGTGATTTACATTTATCTCATTTTTACAAACTGAGCAATTGGGGGTTTAGGGCCTTGCTCAGGGGCCCAACAGTGGTGCCTTGGTGGAGCTGGGAATCGAACCCTGAGCCATGGTTTATAGACAGTTGATAGATAGATGGATGCTGTAAGTAGATACTATAGATAGACAGGCAGATACCCTTGTTTTAATTTTTAGAATATGTCAATCTTAGTATTTTTAACTAACTGTTAAAGTATAAATAAAATTAATTTTTGAGTGAAAGCTTTCAGATATATAAGTGAAATAATTGCAGCTCTATTGAAGTCTGCATGTGTATCTATGAGTTTTCATTTATTTATATTTAGAAAAGTCTTTTTTTTTAAGGAAGTTTTCTTTTTTTAGATATTCTATGCACTTTTTGTTTTTGCCTGCTGCAAACGAGAACAAAAAACACAGAACACAATTACCACATCCGCAGTGTGTGGAACAATCTACAAACACGGTTGTGTAACCTCCAAGTCACGAGTTAAAAAGAAAGAAAGAAAAATAAACGCTTCTTGGGGTAAAATTCTTTTACTTTATGAGAACTATTTTCCATCATCGTGTGCGTGTGTGTGTGTGCTTTTAAAGCAACCTCTTTTTTGACCTGAGGTTTTAGGGCCAGATTATTTACAATCTCTACAGGGCTTGATTGTAAAAACAGGTTTAGTTCCTCTTTTTCTCGCTGATCTGATCATCACACACGCACACGTTTTTGACAAATGTGATTTATGAAGTTATTGGAAACCATAAAAATGTAAATTTAATATCTAAAGATTTCTCTCTCTCTCTCTCTCTCTCTCTCGCTCGCTCTCTCTTACACACACATAAAATAATAATGCACTAGCAATACAGCATAGTAACTGGCTGAAATCAACACTTTTGTGTGTACACTGGCTTCAATCACAGTGCTCAGAAATGTGACCTGATCCTGATTGTCACTTTTTTTATAAGAACGTTTTAACACGATTAAAACAGTTACAGTTCATTTGTTCAGTGGTGATAAAGATAAACGATACCATACACATACATTTAGACTACATTTAGGGGAAAAAAAAATTTAAATTGACCCAGAGGTTTGCGACTTCGACTAGGTCTGAAATGAAAAACAACTGTCAACAAATATTTTTATTGTCAGATAGTCTCTGGATTTTGTACGATCTAATGTAAGAAGCAGTAATAGCACGGTTTAACCAGAGTGGCGCTGTAGTGCTCGTGCATTATGCAATATAAGAAACCACTTTAAAGAAGTTTGATATAAACATGCAACAGTTTACTGTTAATCTGATAGATAGATGTCTGTACATGTCTTTCTATTTCTTTAACAATATTTTATAACGTGCTGTTCTAAATTGGTCTTAATGCTGGTCTGAGGCTGTGTGTTTAGATATGTTGGTACAGTATTAACAACGTTTTTAATGTCAGTAACTCTGTGTCTACAGTGTGTGCTGCGTTACCTGTCCCGCAGAACGTCACCCTTCATACCCTCAACACGAATTACGTGCTAAAATGGGTCTGGGATGTGGATCTGGTGCAGGACGACGCACGCAACGTTACCTTTACGGCTCAGTATCTGGCGTAAGATGATCTCTACACAGACCTGGTTACACACACTTGTCATTGTTTACTATAAACAATCACGTGAAATACAATTCAAAAGAGGCTTCCTAAAAAATAAAAACTTTACAAAAAGCAGCTTTAAATAGCTTAGAAATGTAAAATATTTGAGCTATTCAAAATCTGCATGTTATATAATTTTAGGCGTACGTTGTATATAATTTCATTGATGGTAATTAACTTTCCATTTATAATTGTGCATTGTAGTAAATATGCTAGGCAAGTCCAGCTTACTGTATTCATAATTACAGTCTGCAGTATTCATTACTAAGCAAGTTTCCAAGCAAGGTCACCTTTTCCTTCCTAACCTCTTAACTAAACCCCTGAGCAAACGCTGACCATGGAAAGCCAAACAGAACACATCTCAACTAAAACCTCCCGCTCGTGTACTCGTCTTCCTAATTAGTATTTGAAAATCTGATTCATAAATCTGGGCCGTTGAAGATCAAGGGCCTCGCTTCAGGGCCCCCTGCAGTGGCGGAATGACTGAGTTACAATAGAGGAAAAAATTCAGCAACTGCGAAATTCTCAAATTATTTTCCTGAAACTTTTGAGAGGCGGTTTTATAATACAATTTGTTTACCCGCAGCAACGTTCACGTTTCAAATATTCAATTAAAAAAATTATTTGGCTGAATCACACATTCACATGCATATAACAGACTGTTAAGTAAATAAAATCATTAAAAAAGTAATAACTAAAGAAATACAGATGTATTTACTATATTTGAATAAAGCTTGTAGTCTAGCTAGCCATCTTTTTAATGTGTTATGTTACTATCATTGAAGATTAGTGCGTCAGTCGTTCTTTTTTTTACTCCTTCGTGAAAATTCCAGGAAGTTCAAGCTAAAAAAGCCCAAAAATAAGCAGGACTGGACGTCCCTGTGCGAATCGACGCCTGAGCACGAATGCGACTTCTCCTCAGCAAAGCTGCATTATCTGGGCGTGTGGCTGCTGCGTCTGAGGGCTCAGAGCGGCCAAAGTGTTTCGGCCTGGATCGTGAAGGAGTTCTGTCCTGACAGAGATGGTAAGATTTCTCGCCTTTATTCAACCGAGTTTTACTGGATGAAGATAATTTTCCAGCACTTGGGTAATCTCCGAGAGTAGAAATGGGTTTTATAATATTATTTATTTCAAAACTTTGTGGGGAAAAAACAGTTTATTTTATTCCATAAATTTATTGCCCCTATTGGAATAAAAAAAATGAAAATGACAGTAGAACCTTTCTTACGAAACTTTGCAGGAACATCGACATATAAACAAACCAGACAAGAACAGAAAAGTTAACTGAAGTGATTTTACAAATTTTATAAACTCATTTTTTTCAACTAGCAAAAAGCCGCTTTTTAAGAGTCGACCCACGATACCGAAAGCTTTTTTTTTTGTTGACAGATTGGTGGCGTTGGTGTATTTCTTTCTTTCTTTTCTAAATGTTTTTACACGCAAAAACATGATTCTAGTGTTGAGAATTGGTGATATTGGCTATATTTTTGGGTGGCTGTAATCCTACAACTATAATCCTGAACCCTGAACTACCTGAGCCACAGGTCTTGGAAAATGATGGTCTGCTTATGAATGTCAGTGTTTGTGCAGTTTCAGGCTGGGGCTCATGCATACTCATGCACACTTAGCTGAAAAGTTTTAAATCATCCTTTGATTGGTTAAAGGGTACAGGATTACCGGGACACGTGGGCAGCACGTTGTTTAACCGTCAGCAGTCTGATCAAAGGAGTAAGCTGTTGATTGGTTTTGTACATCATGGAGATGTTCATGAATAACTAATTTTTTTGGGGGGTGTGTGTGTGTGTGTACATTTTTATGCCCCTGAACATGAAGCAGCACAAAACGACATCAAATCAACCTCAAATTTAACCTTACAAATTACTCAGTAAGCGGCAGCTTTTATTTGCAAAGATTTGTGCCTGTAATCAGTAACACACGGTTTCATACACTGTTGCAGGTGCTTGGATGGAGGTAGCCAGAGTTAACTTACGACATTAAACCGTAAGTTAACTCTTAAAAATTAAACCATTTTTTAAATTCCCCTACAGCTGCCATCGGGCCGCCCTTGGCAGTGAACGTGACCCCTGTGAAAGGCTTGCTGCAGGTCATGATCTCTGACCCTCTGACATTCTCCAACGGCTCCATGAAGGAACTGCTTCCGAATCTCTACTACTTTATAGTGTACTGGAAAATGAGCTCTTCAACACCAGTATGTACACACTTTCTCTTTCACACACACAAGGAAGGTGTAAATGAGATGCTGATGATAACTTGTGGTTACCTTTGTCCTCTGTGTTTTTTACATGCTTTTACTTCTCAAATGTGGGTTTAAAATATTCCACCCGTCCCTATAACCTGACCACAGCTTAAAAAAAAACAAAAAAAAACACATGTACAGGTGCTTATTGACTTTTTAATAGCACTCCTATGCAGGCCACCTTGTTTGGAAGGTGCTTAAATTTCTTTTTCTTGCGATTCGCATTAGTGCTTTGAATCAGTTTTATCGCTGACTATTATTGTTATTTTATAAAGGCAGCTGTACACCTGCACATTCGTGCACTTTTGTAATCAAACAATCATGAGGCAAGGGTGTAACGTAGAAAGCCTCATCAGTAGCTTCAGGTACCGTTCACACCAAACCATCTAACGCTGGCCAAAATTGTGGACTGTGGCATGACTGACACAGACTCTAAATCTGAATAGGTGAAAATGGAAACGAGGGGGTGTTAATAAAATTTGAGACACGACAAACAGTTGGCAGCAAAACCAGTTGCTGACAATGGATCGACAAATATGGTACAAATATCTTCTAGCAGTGAACCTAGAAGATATTACAAACCTTTAAAAAACAGCCTATTTCATGAAGAGATATGTGAAATAACCAACAAGTGCAAATTCGGGACGTTTCCATCAGTTTGCTCAAGTGGCTGAGGCTGGTATTGGTAACCAGGTAACCAAAAGTGAATAAAACTAGACTGGAAACAGACTATCAGTCACGTGGGTTTAATTGCTACGTCAAAATTTATTCAGGAAATGCGTTTCCTTTTAACAGTTTTTTCTTACAAGTCAAATAAAAAAAATAAATAAAAAAAAAGTCAAGTGAGGCTAAAAACTAACTTTCTACGAAATTACAGGATCCCCCCCCCTCACACTCTTACTCTTTTACTGTGTACAGAAGTGCAATAATATAACAAGTGCCAATAAGCTGGTGATTCTGCCTGTGCTGGAGAGCTGGACGTGGTACTGTGTGAGGGTGCGGTCTTTGGATGACTATTACAAAAAGAGGAGCTTTTTCAGCCCCACCTACTGCATACAGACAGACGGTAAGTTTACAGCGAGAATTTGGATCATGTTTGGTTTAAATATTGGATATTCACTATTAACTATAAAGTTTGTCTTATGTAGCAGGTAAAGTTTTTAACATTGTGGTACATCTAAATAAAGTTTTTTCTTCTTTTCAAAACATTAAACCGGCTATAAGCGGCTATACCCGTTTCCTTCTTTTTGTTACTTTTAAAACGCACAAAAAAAAACCCCTCAGTTTTGTCTGAGGACTTTATTACAGATTTACCTCTGGTTGTACTGAACTTCTACTCTAACGAGCTTCTCCAGCGCTTATGTCATTCAAGTCCTGGAAAACAAACTGTTACTATAGCAACAGTAAAACGGCAAGTGAGCTCCTTCCGAAAATCCAGCCAAATTCTAGAAAAGTTGGTTGTTTAGTTCCCTGGAATTTTTTATAGGCAAAAATCCTGTTGAAAATCTACACAAAGCTTCTTGCTAAAGGCGAATTCTGTACAATTCCCACTTAAAATAAAACTTTTTTTTGTTTTTTGCTGAAAGGATGCTTTAAAAAAATAAAAAATAAAAAATAAATCTGTCTGTTAGACTCATTTATTTATTCATTGGTCAGAAATAGGATGAGGAAAAAAAACAAAAACCCCAGTTCCTAGATTCAAATACAGTGTTTATTCATTGCTCTAGATCTCGGTTCCTTTATTTGTGCGGTTGTTGTCGCTAATAATACTTTTTTTGTGAAAAACATTCAAAGCAGCTTGCGGTAATAAACCTGGGCATCGGTGTGTGTGCCGCTTTGATGTGACTTCCTGGCTTTCCTAGGTGTGTTAGTCATTTCACAATAGGACATTGCTAATAATACATGTGACTCAGTTTTACAAATACAACAGATAGTAAATCTCAGAGTCAGTTTCGGTACAAAAAAAATAACTTCAAGACAAAGAAAGAGCCAATAATAGTGTGATAAGCAAATTGTCCCCTTGATGATGGGTCATTAGCTTGGTAGGTATTTTTATGTGATCTGCATAACATTTGCAAACTTGCAGTTCTGTTTCGAGAAAACAGCAGACCAGCAGGTGAACCCTTTTTTTTTTCATGGCATTTTTTATGCTGCTTGGTATCAAATTATCAAATTAAATTATGTTGCTTGGTATCAAATTATCAAATTAAATTATGTTGCTTGGTATCAAATTATCAAATTAAATTATGTTGCTTGGTATCAAATTATCAAATTAAATTATGTTGCTGGGTATCAAAATTGAATCCTATAAAAAAAGAAGAAATATCTGTAACCAGGGGTTGCTCAATATTTTTGGCAACCACAAAGCACCTGCACTAACCAGTAAGAAAAAAAAAGCGTCTCTTGACGGGAAACCCTACAGAGCTACCCACATGCACTAAGTGGTTTGTTTTTTTGAGCTGAGCTGCATATAAAATACAACAACTGCAGTCTAACACTAACACACATGCCCCCTAGTGGTGATTTGTGTTAAACCCAGCTGCAGTAAACACAAAGCGGGCGAAGTGCTGGGTAAAACAGTACGCTATCTATGAGCAGGGTTGGACTCTTAGAAAGTTTTTCTCTGCAAAATATAACCGAATTTACTTCATATTCGCTTCAATAGTTGACACAATATTAACGTGAATAACATCATTTATGAAAAAAAAAGATTTTTGTATTTCTGTGCATTTTTGTTTGTCTTGTTGAGAGTATTTTTTTCAACAAGTGTCACTTATGTTTTAGGTCACACCCCTTACTGGCAGATTGTCCTCTACTTCCTGTTGTCACTGGGGCTCAGTTTCCCGTTGTTCCTGGGGCTGTGTTTGTTCATCTTCAGAGCAGGGAAATTGGTCATGAACACCTTTTTCCCTTCAGTTCCACTGCCTGCACCCATCTTAGAGGTACTAATTGTAGTGTTATACACAGGACGTTCTCCATACTGCATATCTTGATCATCTTTAAAGAGTCGAGCAATAAATCAGGCACTGAATTCATTGGTCTTAACTTAAAATAGGTTTGGAGAATCCTACTTATTATAACATGCCGCCTTTAACACCTGCTGTTTTATAATAATTATATGCCGTTATCATGATAGAGAGTAAAAAAGTACAATTCTTATCTGGCAACCGACAAGAAAGGAAATTGGAAATCTAAGGCTTGGTGGAAATCGTTCCTTCCATGATAAGGTGTTGATCTGCTGATCAGAAGGTCATGATTTCTATTCCCCCCAAACCACCAAGCTTCCAATTTGAGCAAGACCCTTAACCTTCACCTTCTCAACTGTAAAAACAAGATAAAGTTAAGTCACTCTGGACACAAAGCTGCTCTGCAACACACATGCTGATCATCTACACTATTTGGTGGAACAAAATGTTTAGAGAGAAAAATCGATTGTTAACTTGCAAGATAAAGACGCAAATTTTTTTTGCCTAATTTTATTTACCAAACATTTTATTACCTTTACACACTCGCTATTTCTTCGTCCATAAAAAAAAGAAAAAGGATAATTAAATTCTGAAAGACTTACTCACTCTCTCTCACTCACTGTCACTCTTCCTCCCACTCTCCCTCCCTCACTCACTCACTCTCTCTCTCACTTACTTACTTACTTAATCTCTCGCTCTCTCAATCAATCTCTACCTACCTCTCGCGCACGCAAGGTCGCTCTCTTATTTTAGTTTCATTCACCTACTCATTTACTCACACTTACTTATTCATTTACTCATTCACTCCCTGACCAGACTTTTTTCTTAAGTCTAGAACATAGAAAAATTTAATATCCTCATTTATGATCAACAAAATTCTTAACATATAATCATATCAATCATTAGTTAATCAGGTCTATTCCAAGTGCAGGTCACACATCTGCCGGCACCAGATGTCTGCTTTATTAGATCACAGACATTTATACTAAGGGTGCATATATATATGTATGGTACGATATTTTTTTTTACATTTTATTATTTTTGTCATTTTGATACATCAGATGTGTTTGATTTCTATTATTTTTTTGCTTTGACAGTACCTGGGTGACTTGCACAGCTCGGAAATGCCACGCTTGTTACCAGCTGAACCCGAGCTGGAGATCTGCTCTGACAATCTGGATATTCTAATCCCTCAGCCTCAGGACACAGAAGTCGCTGAGATCACCTTGAAGGTCCATTTGCCAGCAGAGACCTCGCAGCAGAGCGGCAGAACACTTAGCCGCCACAGCAGTTGTGACTCTGGCGTTTATTCCACAGAGGGCTCGGGTCCGAGGCAGATCGAGCTCGAGGGGGTGAAGGTGGAGAAACCTGGAGGAAAGGTACAAGGAGTTGAGGAGCTGGATGAAGGAGTGCAAGACGTAAGCGTCTGATCAGGCCAACAGAAGAACGGCCTTCAAAGGAAAGACTCTGTTTTCGATTTAGTACGTTATCTTTCAGGAATTACTCATATTAATCATGAACACATTAGTAGAAAAAAGGGCTGTTAAAGGTTTGTAATATGGACGACAGAACTGTTTGCTGCTTTTAAAGCTTATGTCAAAATTTATGGATTCTTATGTACAGCGGCGCTTAGGTGCCACACGTTAAAAAAAAAAAAAAAAAAAAAATTCAAAGTGAAAATACTTCAAGATGAATGTTAAAATTACGCGAAACGTTGAAATTACAAAAATAAAGTCGGAACTATGAGAATGTCGTAATGCTTTAAGAAAATTGAAATTATTATAATACAAGTCGAATTTACGAGAGTAGAAGTCGTATTTGGCAGACTCCCCTATCCAGAGCGAGAATTAAGTTATAGCTATATGTAAATGAATTAATGCTAATTGGTTATTGTGTATCTGTTTTTCTTAGCAGTGGAGGGATACGTGTTTGTCACTCATATTATTACACTAACAGATTCAACAGTTCAGTCTGACTTTGTGTTAGGATAAAGTTTTCTACAAAACCGCTGCAGCTTCTGTTTACTAATTATAACTTCGAACCCAATGTAGAATTTAACCAAATCCCTTAACTCCATATCCATTTAATAGAAAACAAAAAAAGCTTCTCACAATTGTGATTATTTTTTTTCTCTCAAAATAATATTACGACTTTTATTACGTACAGCTTTGTTTCGACTTGAATTATTATTATTTTTTAATTTGGCACTAAAGCTTGTAACTTTTTTACAGAAAAATAGGATTCTTAAAAAAAAAAACCATGTGATGTTTACAGCGTAGCTATTTTTTTTTTAGTTTTATTGTGCTTGACGACTGTTTAAGCTTAGATTCATATGATTCTAATAGAATCAGAATTTTTTAAACTCCTCCTTTCTTTCTTTATTTTTGTTTTTAAGATAATTTGAAAGCACCAGAGGGCAGTTACGTTTTCACTCTAAACAGAAAGAATACAGGCTTCCACGAGGAATGCGATAATAATCGACTAGATTACTAAAAACTGACAAAATGCCTGTTGTAAAGAATCTGTTTGTTTGTTATTTTACTGTCATACTGTGAAAAGACTGGATAATCCATACCTTTTGCTCGGTTGTGCAAGCCGCTGCGGGTGGATGTTATTCTGTTGACCATGATCATGTTTTTGCTGTAAGATAAAAAAAATATTCACAGAGTGTTTGTGCTTATTTATCTCTAAATTGAATCTAAACATTTTATCTTTAGAACTCGAGATGTTTTCTGGCAGTAAAGAAATTGGTTTTTTGTTTTATACAATCCTGTCTTTCTTTTTAAATGAAAGATGCATGTTGCAATGTTTTCAGCCATTTTGTTGGAGTAAAATTGTGTGATAAAAATAATTGTGACTTTAATTGACCAAATAAATTGCATATAACTGAAGAAATGACCAATTATCGATAATCGATTACTTACGCCTATCCCTAATTACCTACCTGAAAAATTGGAAGATATTTCTACTTAATTCGGTTTATAGCAAAACCATGAGACAAAAAGCAACATTTCACGTCATGACAAACAAATTCATGTATAAATCCACTGAAATAAAAAAATAAATTATAAAAAAAATAAATAAAAAAACTAGCAGGCAGTATGGCGGATCAGCTACGGGTTGCTAAACAGGGGCTCTGCTCAAACAATTACTTAAATTATTCTCAATAAAACTGAAAAAATATACTTAAATATATCACAGACGCATTCTGGACGCTCAAAACAACTAAAGGAATCGTTACAAACATTCGAATGGCGCGTAAACTCGCAGCCTAACTGTGGAATGGGGAGAAACGATCATGATAACAGTTTGGCTAATCTTCCTTTAATCAGTTTTAATGGAAGGATGCTAATCGCCGCTATTCGCCTTTTAGCGTGTAAACGAAGACAAAAGTAATCGAACACAGATTCGCGGATTGACTTACTTCGAGGATTGCCGATCAAAATTTACAAGCCAATGCAAAATATTAAACTCTTTAATTGCAGTTTTTGCATTCTTTTAAAATAACTCCAGATAGCCATAATCTCATACTATTAATTAATTATTTTTAACCTGGCAAAACCAATTAAATCAATGTTTAACTCTATATCAGCAAATATTAATGTGACAAATTGTGTTTAAGATGGAGTGTGTGATTACATTTGGGTTTGTGAGTTGGGGTGTTTTGTGAAACAGATTGCCTGAATAATAGACATTCTTTACAAGTGTGGTGAGCAGAAAAGCAACACACAACACATTAAACTTCGAGATGGACGAAGGCCATCATCTCTACAGACTTCTATAGACTCAAATAGATTTCGGATCAGATACCTAAGATAGATCTATCGATAGATTGATAGATAGATAGAAACAGATTGATTGATAGACAAATGACAAGTTAAGCTAAAATAAGATGGATAAATAGACAAACATACTTTTAAGAATAAAGTAAAAATTACAAAAATAAAGTTAAAACTGGGAAAATAAAGTCGGAATACTCTGAGAATAAAGTCAAATTTATACGAATAAAGTCAGAATTACAATAATAAAATCGAAAGTACAATAATAAAGTCCAAATTATAGAAATAAACTTAAAAGTACTAGAATAAAGTCCAAATTACAAAAATAAAGTTGAAAGTACAAGAATAAAGCTAAAATTGGGAGAATAAAGTCAAATTTTGTAAGAATAAAGTTCAAGTTATGAGAATAAAGTCGAAAGTACAAGAATAAAGTTGAAATTGGGAAAATAAAGAAGGAATACTCTAAGAATAAAGTAAAAAAATTACAAAAATAACTTTTTCTAGAAGGACAGACAGATTGATGACATACAGACATAAAATAGATCGGATGAATGAAGAGATAGTCAGACACTCCAGTCACTTCTTTAGGGTCTTTTATAAATTTGACAGTAGTGAAAGTTGAGAAAAAAAAAATACTTTCAGTTTCACAATGAGTTACATGAGTACATGTATTATTTTATTTTATTTTTTTATTTTTATTTTGTATATCTGCTGAACACACCGTTGGCGGTGTATGTACACACACTGCACACATGTACACACACACTGCACACACACACACACACTTCACCTCAGATTTTTTTTTTTAATGAGCTCGCGCGGGAGGGCAGGCTCGCATGTGATCAGCTGCACGTTCCTCGCAGTTGTCAGTGTTTGGTGTGAGATGTTCGAGCAAAGGACCATGAGCAAGAATGTCAGCGTATCTCATCCTAGAGCTCAGTTGGCATCTCATAATGAGCGGTAAGAGAGACGTGTGTTTTGTAAACACGTGCTTTAACACACACACACACACACATATCGCCGTTGACTGACTGCGTGACTGCGGTGTGTTTGATCTTCACCTGTGAAGTGTGTGTTATTAACATGTTGTGTGTGTCGTAATCATACCTTTCATATAATTTGCTAACTTAATGTTCGATCATTACAATTTTAAAAATTTTACATCTCAAGTTTCTCTGCTGACGTTTAGTTTTACTTACTCTTTTCCTGTTTCCTTTTTTGGGGGGGGGGTTAAAATAGAATTAAACTGATACTTTTTATAGATGAAAAAGAACAAATTATCAAATTATACTCACATATATTATTATAAATAAACATCTACTACTTTTTTACCGCGATACATTCATAAAAATTTACACACCGCGTCATAAGGGACCATCTAAAAAGTGCACGTATTACATATTAACGAACAGACAGTGACTTCGGATTATCGGAAATAATCGCGCACATGTAAACGTAAAGACTTAATCGCATTATGATATTTACATGTTAAGAGCAAAGCGCTTTACTTCTGTTTACATTATTAATGCACATTACGTACAGGTTTGCCACACAGCTACAGCGGGACCCACACACTGTTATATCTGTACATTTAAGGTATCTGGCGGACGCCCTTATCCCGCCAGCTCATTTATACATCTAAGCAATTGGGGTTAACTGGCATACTCAGGGACCCAGCAGTGGTTGCTTGGTGGTGCTGGGCGCCGAACCCACAATCTTTGGGTTAGCAGTCCACCACTTTAACCACTGAGCTACAAAAGTACTTTTTAAGGAATCTATAGGATATTAAAATATGACATGATACAAAGAGTCGTTTCTATGCATTGACCAAAAAAAAAAATCATCATTCGTGGACATTTGGTTGAATTTCTTATATTCTGACTTGACTTTTCCCTTTTCTTAATCGTTCGGTAATTTTCTCACTGACTGGCATACGATATGGTATGGATCTCTTAGCGAAAAGAAAAAAAAAGGACAACATGCCACCAAATTTCTTGCAAAAAAATGAAGTTTTACGAATGCATATTAATAATATGTTAAAGCAGATGCCTCGAGATCCAAATACGCCCTTCTGACTAATGGCGTGGCCCGCTGAACAATGCCAGAGGCATATTTTGAAAATGTAATTGTACATCTATGTTTTCCTCATATTATGTCTGAATTTATAATAAAGGTTGTCTTTCAAACTAAAAATCCCCCCCATAGTTATTAAGGTAGATTCATTATTTGTTCGATTCCCCACCAACTGATAGATACATTTTACATAACATTCTATGAGCAGTAGCTACCACACGCCAACAAGCGAGAAAATACAAAGGGGTAGTTGGAAAAGAAACCTGGGTAAAAAGCGATAGTCGGATTATTTAAAATTGTAATTTGTTGTAATGTAAAAATAAACTTATTGTGTATTTATTGTGTATTTATATTTTCTCCCTGTCCCATAGTCTCAGCCTTTCTGCCAGCCCCCCATGGGGTAAAAATGTATGCAGAGGAGGCGAACTACATGCTGCACTGGTACTGTAATTACACCCAGCTGGAAAACCCGGTCACCTTCACTGCTGAGTATAACCTGTAAGTTAATGTTAAAAAATAAAAAATGCTTACATTCGTTAGGATTATTTTGATTAGTCTTAATGCATCACCGGTAGCTGGAAGTAAAATGTGGTGTATTAATATTGTCCTTTCTCTATTATTTTTTTTATAGCTGGGACCAGCGAGATGACGAGGTCTCCTATACACGGGTGTGTGAAGGTTCCGGCGAGTGTCGGTGTGATTTCACTCACTTGGACCTGGATTTTTTTTTATGGTTTGTCATTAGAGTTCGAGCCGAGGCTGGGTTACTACACTCTGAGTGGACAATGGACAAATTTATACCTGACCAGGATGGTAAGTGTGTGCCATAGATATGTAAAAAAAAGGCTTTAAGACCATGTCAACAATGTGTAAAAATATATCTTAGGAAATGATGTTAACTGTAAAGTTTTTTCAGTTCCATTTTAAAAGAACCCCTAATTGCACTACTAAAGGCAAAAATGTTTCCAGAACAAGCTGCATCACTAGTTGTCAGTGACTGTGCTGGATTGGTTTCTCCCTGGATCTTCCCCTCTCTTTCCACTGATGTCCGATCTGATATCTGGGAAAGCACCAGAAATATGCAACACTTTGGCATTAACATCTGTAATAAAAACTGCCACAGCTCACAGCTCAGTGTTTAGACAAAGGCATCGCATTCACAGTTCTGGAGAAGAGGGTGGTAAATCCATGAAAAGGTCCATGAAAAATGCTATTTAGAATGTTAGTGGGGTAAAAGGTGGCACAGCAACTTGTTGTGTTAACTGGATAAATGAATGGATGTATGAAGGGGTGGATTAGATAGCTGGTAATACACTGTAGCTGGATAATTTTAAATACAGGATAGACTGATGTTAGAATAAATGGCTGGACGAATAGTTGGATAAATAGATGGATGGATGGATGGATGGATGGATGATGGATTTTTAAAAATTGGATGGATGAATAAATGAAAGATTGTAAAAACTACATAGATGGATAGTTTTAATTACTGAATGGATGGATAGATAAATGATTGTAAATACTGTATGAATAGACGGATGCATGAATAAATAGATTATGATAAATACTGGATAGATAGATAGATAGATAGATAGATAGATAGATAGATAGATAGATAGATAGATAGATAGATAGATAGATGAATGGATTATTTTAAATACTGGGTGATTGTAAATACTGTATGAATAGATGGATGGATGAATAAATAGATTATGATAAATACTGGATAGATAGATAGATAGATAGATAGATAGATAGATTGATAGATGAATGGATTATTTTAAATACTGGGTGATTGTAAATACTGTATGAATAGATGGATGGATGAATAAATAGATTATGATAAATACTGGATAGATAGATAGATAGATAGATAGATAGATAGATAGATAGATAGATAGATAGATGAATGAACTATTTTAAATACTGGGTGAATGAATGATAGATATTTTTTATACTGGATGAATGGATGGTTGGATGAATGATTTTAAATGCTGAACTGATATATGGATGGATAACAGATTTTAAAAACGGGATGGATGGATAGTGTGTGGTAGTGATAGTGTTATTTTATTTCTGAGTGAAAGAATATCTGAACTTGAATACTAAATATATAAAAACAATTAAAATATTGGAATTATTAAGATCTGCACCGGATTATACTGCTCTGACTTGTATTGTTCGTATTTTGCAGTGGTGTTAACGTCACCCAGAGTGAAAGTAACGGTAGACAAACACATCCTAACTCTCACTGTATCCAAGTCTGTCTTGAGCAACAAGATGAAGCTACAATACAAGGTGCAATACTGGGAGAGGCGGATGCCAGAACAGGTAACAAACCCAAACACATTTTTAGTAACAAATTTTTAATATCTGAATCATTGGGTCTGTAAAAATGCATACCGGGGATAGATAAATAATAAAAGTGTGTATATTATAGAAATAACCCAAAATTTTTTTTCTTAATGACGCCTTTTTTCTCACATCAATTTAAATGTACAAAATTCGTTAAGAATTGTCCGTTCTGTTTGCGTTTCAAAAGAAACACGTGGAAGTCTTTGCCAGTCCACACGTTCCACTGAGCTCACTCAAACCCTGCACTAACTACTGTGTGCAAGTCAGTGTCTTCAGTCCCTATGACATAAGCAGCAACTACTCATCCCCTCAGTGTGTAAGCACGACAGGTAATAGCACACCTTTATCTTCCCAGATATCCCTTTTTGGATGTGATCATTCACATGGCATCAATCACTTCATCTGTTTCTGTTACGTTCCTTATTGGGTTTGTGTAACTAGCATGAAAGTTACAACTATCTTTGTCGTTTTTAGGTTGCCCCTTTGGGTGGCTGGGGATTCTCCTGCTTCTTCCTCTTCTAGGAGCTTTTTTATGCTACAAATTCAGGAAAAGGCCCTCGGTATACACGGCACCGGACAGCATCTTGGTAAGATTTTTTCCTTGCTTCTTGAGATTTTTGGGTTTAATTCAGTCACTGCTATTTTCAATCAAAGATAGTTTGCAAAAATCTGTTTTTATTTATTTTATTACTTGCACAAAAAGGTTCCCAGACACGCCACCAGATGGCACCGCTTGTGACTGTGCATTCGGCATTGTGCTGCCATCTGTTGGCGTGTCTTGAAACCTTTTGATTCCCCCTATGTAAGTGCAAAACTTTACACCACCTGTGGATTCCAGGAGCACATGGCAAGTGTATTTTAAAATGTATAATTTCCTGCAAAATATATTACTAAAAAGAGTACACAAAGACAGTTTACAGATAAGAATGCTGTAATTTATAAGAATAAATAAAGTTAGTTGATTAAACCATCTATATATGTTGCCAGAAAGAGAGACACAAACTCATGCAACTCATTGTGATTTTTTTAAACTTCTTAATATTTTTTGCAACCAGCTAAAAAAAACAATGTTTTTTCATCTACTAGGTGTTTCAGTCCGCTCCCTCGTTCCTAGAAGTGCAGGAAGAGTGTTGGGAGGTCGCTCAGGTGATCTCACCTGCCACGGAGACGACACACGCACTGCAGGAAGAGCAGGAAGAGCAACTTGTAGCGGAAGGTCAGGCCCCAGAGTATATAGACCCATGCAGTGATGGTGGCTTGATGCAGAACTCGGGCTTCGGGTCTGGAAAAGAGACCTGATCAGTTATAAGGAGTTTTAGTGAACGTCTTATAATCTTATACTACATTCAAAATCAGTGGAAGATCAGCAGAAATCAAAAATTAAATCACTGTTGGGTCCTTAAACAAGACCCTTAACCCTTACTGCTCCAGGGGCGTTGCATCATAGCTGACCCTGCGCTTTGACCCCAACTTACTAAGACGGGATCTGCAAAGAAACAAATTTCACTCTGCGCTAAAAAGTATGTGTGACAAATAAAGGCATTTATAATCACAATAGGGGTATGAAGGCGTAATAACATAAAAGGCGAATAATGATTTTTACACGTTGCATGTTGTTATGTTGATTGACTGATTATGTAGAATACTTGAAATTATTATTATTATTGTTTTCATGATTGTGTTCCGTTATTTTTAAAATTGTTTATAAATTAAAAATTATATAGTAGAAATAAATATTTTATTAATGACTTTTAAATGACTGACTTTTTTCCTTTTATCACTACCAAATTTTAACATCTACTACATTATTGGTTTATAAATTAATAAATTATATGTATAGTTTTTATCCTAAATAAATCTTTTAAATGTTTAAAATTTAATTTAGTTGTAGACTTTTAAATGCCTTTTTCCTTTTACCATCCTGAATTTTCGGTTATTGGAGAATTTTACTCATGCTTCTAGAATTTTATCATATTCTAAAGATTTTTCAGGTTGAACATTATTGGATGTATAGTTGACTTGGCTATCCTAAGGCTGGGAATTTTACCTAATATGTTAATTTTCGTTTATTTGCCATCCTTTTACCATCCTGAATTTTCGGTTATTGGAGAATTTTACTCATGCTTTCTTGTAGAATGTTTATCTATTCTAAAGAGTTTCAGGTCAGGTGAACTGTAAAAGTCTTGGCTAAAGGCTGGGAAAGTTTAACTCTTTAAGGAACATCTGATTGCCAATCAAAGATGGTGGCATCTATACCCAAATCTCTACCCAAATCTTTCCTTAAATATACAATTATTTGGTTTTTTTTTTAACTCTTAGTTCTTTTATTTATACTAAATGCAGAGTAGAATTGAGAAACGATATAAAACATGGTTGTATGTGATATGTGACATTTTCTGATATATAATCGTGTCGTTAGGAAACATTGAAGCTTTATTATTAACATATAAGATTTGTTTTAAGTGCATATATATTCACAATTATACAATGACACCCTTTAATGTATATATTTTTTCTGAACGTATTAAAATATTTATCCAAAATATTCACATTGGTATGAAGGATTTCACCTAGGTTTTATATGTCTTGCACACCAACAGGCCAATTATAGAAGGGTGGGCAGACAGATCTCCCAGGGGGAGTGGGCAGTTTCTAGGGGTAGAGTTGATGGCCAGACAGATTCCCAGGGGTAGGGTTGGTCCATGGTTATTAGGGTTTAAGGGTTGATCCAATTAATTTAAGGGGGAAGTGGTGGCTCATGGTTAAGGTGTTGGACCACCTGAGGTGCGATTTCACCACCAAGCCACCCTGCTGGGCCCTTGGACTACTAACCTGAAGCCCTTAACCCCCAAGTTGTAGGTTCGATTTCCAGCTCCACCAAGCCAAATGTACCACTGCTGGGCCCTTGAAAGGCCCCCTAACCCCCAATTGCTTAAAATGTGTAAATAATAAGATAAATGTAAGTCGCTCTGTATAGGGGCGTCCAAATCTGCCAAATAATGTAAATGTTAGGATGGAATAGCAAAAATATTGTTAATTAATTGGCTTGGTTAAGAAAGATATTATATTAAGTCAATTTAAGCACAAATATGTTTTTTTAAAATGTTTAACAAAGGGGTTATTTTTAACGTTCAGAATAGGTAATAACTGGACTAATAAGCCCGAATTCAGGCAATATTAAAATTAAAATAATTTAAAAAATTTAATAATCAAGTAATATTTTAAAAAGTCGGTGGAACTAGTCGACGTGTGCATAGATAAATAAATAAATAGATAGACTGATAGATAGATATCCTCGCGAGTGTAGACTATTACTTACTTACTTACTATTATAGTCAAACATCAAAATTAAGAAAAAAATAAAAATAAGAATTGCGTTGTGATTGGTCAGGGCTTTCTACCCCACTTCTGTGAACTTCTTAACACAGAGCCTACCTCAGACTTTATTAAATCACAAATACTACAAAAGAAGATAAAAACGTATTTGTATACCGCTGTCTTTATCAAATTTTTATTGGGTAGGCAAGACAGACGTCCCACCCCTGCCCATGCCTAGAGCTGATCTTCAAAATATCTCGAATATCGTCAAAATATCTGCCTTATAAAACAGCTACAGTAACTGTCTTAATTTTGGTGATTTTGTAACATTAAATAATAATACTATCAGTATCAACTGCTTAAGGAATTAATTAAAAAATGTCTTTTCTCAGTTGGGAGAGTTACATTTTTTTTGCTATTCTGTAACTACGGTATTGATCCCTTGCATGTTGCCCTCTAATTTCCACAAAACCTATTAACATGGGTTAGGATTTTCAAACACATTTCTCTCCAAATAATTCCTTCATTTGGAATAACAACAATATCTGCTAATAAACACAAGGCTCTGTTTTTGGAATGGTATCGATCGGGTTAGTCAATTATTTAATCAGGATGGTTGTTGAACTATCAAGAATTGTTTGCTCATTTTAATTTTTGTTACTCCCGAACAGTTTGCTGCTGTATTTGGTGCTACCCCGAATGCTGTTATAGTGTTATTTAAGGGCTTTAACATTTCTTTGACGAGTTAAATACCCCTTAATAGACCCGGTTCACATAATGTTGGTGGAATGTTTTAAATCTAAATTAAAATAGAACAAAACACACAAAAAATACAATTAAAAACATACAACCTAAGGAAGGCAAACAAATAAATATATAAACATATACTATTTACAGATATTTACATTGAATAATAAATATAGGGATTGGACTATGAACAGTAAGTGACTGTCTTTGAGGGGTTTTTTTTTTTTTGGTGGTGGTGGTGCTCGACCGTAGGGGTGGGGGATCCCTGTTTAGTAGGCTAATTGAAATGGGGGCGGTTTGACGCTCTGGTTCTGATGGAGAGAAAAGGTTGGAAGAACTATGTTTCCACTCCTGATGAAGAAACAAATGAGTGTGTGATATTTTATAGATAAATGTTTGGTATCTTTTGGTTAATAAGGCGAAAGACATTTCCTTTAAGCTTTATTCATCAGTATTATCAGGTTAAACCTTTGATATCGAAAATTAAGTATAGATGCGGACCGAAACAGTTTGCAACTTTTTTTTGCCATCGTCTTCATACCAAAAAAATTTAGTAAGACATTTTACCAGTTCATAGTAATCTTATCTCATATATAAGGATTTAGAGCCTTATAATAAGGATGCTTTGCTGGGAATGTGTGATATAAAAAATAAAAATGTTTACTTTCCCTGCAACTTTATTATTTTGCTTGTAAAGGAAAATTGATGAAAGTTATCTCGAATTTCCTCACTTTTAAGGAGATTTTAAAAATCATATCCAATTATTGTCTACTTTCTGTAACAAAAATGCAACTAAAACTCTATATTTATTGTTGTCCATTTGTTTTGTAGAATTGATTATTGAGTATTGGTGTTTAATAGACATATTTATTTATTTTTTACATATTTATTTTGTTTGGCCATCCTTGGACCCTTTTTTTTTATTTGGCACATGTTTTTATATCTCTGTTCTAAGCAAGTTTTTAATAAAATAAATGAAAAAAAATATTACATTAAAAATGTTTAAAAAAAATCAGTATATGATTGGCTACGAACATGACGTGAAAGTTCAGCTGACCCGGAAATACTAGACATGTGGCTACTGTATAGGTTAACACTTCTGTCCGCAAAAACCGCAGTGGCGGTGACGCAGCGTTCCAGTCGCTGAAACAGCAGGCAACAAAAATCTAAACCTTTACTGTTCATAATACTAATATCCTGCCATACAAGTTAACCAAGTATTAACTCATACATTAACAGTATTAACTCATACAACGCCTTGTTGTTTTCACTTCCACATTTCAACTTCAGTTTCTTCCGGCTGAGGAAAATAAACTGTCTCCAAAACGACGCCTTTTCCTAGAACAAGTGCACTACATAGGGTACGATAACATTGCGCCTGCGCACTACGGAGCCCACTAGGTTTTTGGGATACAGCCACAGTAAAGGGGCCCATGTAAAAGAAAGCAAGATGAGCTGATTGTATGTAGCTGATATAAATGTCGTTATGGACTGGGCAATCACTTTTCTTGTAATCGGGTTGTCCATAAAAGATTGTGGTGAGATTATTCTTCATTATCTTTTATGAGTAAAATAAACACCGATCGAATTGACGCTAGTTACAGAGTATAAAGAGTTATAGAGCTGTTAATAAGCGATAAGAAAACAATAAGCGAGTTAAAATATTTTTTTGTTCTTTTATTTGATTTATACATTTTATTTCCGTTACACGACCGAACATTTATGTCAGCAGTGTACAGATTTGGGAGTTCTGGGAATTAAACTCACAACCTTCCGGTCAGCAGTTCAACGTTTTAACCACTTGAACTATACTTTATTTTATAGGTATTTGTAGTTTTTTTTTTTGCTGGACACAACAGTTATTAAATACCATAAATGGGTAACGTCAATCGATAAATCAATTAATCAATCAGTCAATCAAATTAAAAAAATACCTACAAATATTGACTGAAAATCAAATCAATCAATCAAATTAAATCAATACCTACAATTATTGACTGAAAAATCATCACCAATCAAATAAAATCAATACCTACAAATATTGACTGAAATCAATTAATCAATCAGTCAATCAAATTAAATCAATACCTACAATTATTGACTGAAAATCAATCAAATTAAATCAATACCTACAAATATTGACTGAAAAATCAATCAATCAAATAAAATCAATACCTACAAATATTGACTGAAATCAATTAATCAGTCAATCAAATTAAATCAATACCTACAATTATTGACTGAAAATCAATCAAATTAAATCAATACCTACAAATATTGACTGAAAATCAATCAATCAAATTAAATCAATACCTACAAATATTGACTGAAATCAATTAATCAGTCAATCAAATTAAATCAATACCTACAATTATTGACTGAAAATCAATCAAATATAAATCAATAATACCTACAAATATTGACTGAAAAATCAATCAATCAAATAAAAAATCAATACTAAATCTACAAATATTGACTGACTGAAATCAATTAATCAATCAAATAAAATCAATACCTACAAATATTGACTGAAAATCAATCAAATAAAATCAATACCTACAAATATTGACTGAAATCAATTAATCAGTCAATCAAATTAAATCAATACCTACAATTATTGACTGAAAATCAATCAATCAATCAAATAAAATCAATACCTACAAATATTGACTGAAAAATCAATCAATCAAATAAAATCAATACCTACAAATATTGACTGAAAATCAATCAATCAAATAAAAATCAATCAATACCTACAATTATTGACTGAAAATCAATCAATTAAATTAAATCAATACCTACAAATATTGACTGAAAATCAATCAAATAAAATCAATACCTACAAATATTGACTGAAATCAATTAATCAGTCAATCAAATTAAATCAATACCTACAATTATTGACTGAAAATCAATCAATTAAATTAAATCAATACCTACAAATATTGACTGAAAATCAAATCAATCAAATTAAATCAATACCTACAAATATTGACTGACTGAAAATCAATCAATCAACAAATAAAATCAATACCTACAAATATTGACTGAAAAATCAATCAATCAAATAAAATCAATACCTACAAATATTGATTGAAAATCAATCAATCAAATGAAATTAAATCAATACAAATATTGACTAAAAGAATCTAAATTGAGAATATTTGTGAGTAAAAATGGAGGTAACTGAATTAATTTCTACACCTTCATTTGCCCCGTTGGATTCTGGATGGTTCTATTAAAGGTCTCATGAGTTTCAGGTCCAGACTGAACCTGTTAGTGGAAAATTATATTATTACAATAATAAAACTGTTTTATTCTTTACGTTTATCAACGATATTTAGTAGGTTTTTTCTGTAAGCAATCCCATTTTATGGAAACTTTGTGCTTCCCTCGATCTGCATTTACCTGCTTCAGCATGTTGGAGTGAATTATCACCACAACGTGTTAAAGTCGAATCCTCAGTGTTGTCCTGGGATCTTCCGAGAGACTACGCTAACGTCACGTATGCTGTCCAGTACAACACGTAAGTTCAGGTTAATTTCAGTATTTTTATCCTAATTTCACTGATTACAAAGCAAAATATTTCTCTGTCTGTCTACATTATTGGTGATTAAGTATTTTTTGTTCTAATATAGTTATTCGTGTAATTTACGCTTTAAAAAAAATAGCTTCAATTAAAAATGACAAAATTAAAGGTTGACCGATTTATTGATTTATTTTTTAAATCGCTGGCGATTTGCAGTACCGAACTAACTACTCTTTTTAACTGTCCCGCCAGTGTCATTTTCACCCTTTCTTGCAACATCTCTACAGTAGTATTAATAAAGGGGGATTTAATCAACTTTTTTATGCTAATGATTACGATTGTCATAATTATACTCAATTAATGAGTTTCCACTTCAAGTATGAGTTTAGCCACTTATTATCCAGTTTTATGATCTATGCTCCGGTGATTCGGGCTCAATTCCAGCTCGGGTTCTTTTCCACCCGCTGTCTTTTATCTCTGTCCTTTCAATAAAGGCAAAAATGTCTAAAAATATAACTTGGGAAAAATAATGGGTGGTTAAGGTTTTGGACCGCTATTTGGAAGATCTGGGTTCGATTCCCGGCACCACCAATCTGCCACTACTGAGCAAGCAAGGCCCTTAATCCCCAATTGCTGTTGTATAAAAGAGATAAAAATATAAGTCTTTGCATAAGAGCGCCTGCCAAATGATGCAGAAGTACAGAAAAATTGTCAGGGGTTCACAAACTAGCGGCACCATTAATACAATCATTTGCCAATTTTTTTTTAAAACGTTAGGACGCCGGATGTCTGGCGGGACGTGTACAGCGGAACGGAGTGGCGCTTTAACTTCACAGCAGACGCCGAAAATTTTTATGGGAAGACGTTTCGCGTGCGAGCAGAGAGAGGAAACCGGACCTCATCCTGGGAGATGTCAAAACCGGTCCACTGTGCAAACCGTAAGCCTTCTTTAGTTTTATTTCCTATCTACTATAAAAAATGTTGAGCACTTTCTGCTTACAAACCTATTCGTTAATATCGTCCTCGTTTGCTGTTTTAATTAGTTGACTAAAGAAAGGTTTATAAACTAAAACCACACAAGTAAAAAAGTTTCCTATTCCTACTTTATTTCATTAACTCGTACAATATTTAGTCAAAGGTTTGTGCAACACTTGACATCACACCTATATGACAAATCATCTAAAGTCAGGCAAATTTAGGGACTGCTGTTCAGAATGTCACAAGTTAAATACCTGGGGCCCTTGAGCAAGGCCCCTAACACTCGATTGCTTAACACTTGGGGGCAGGGTGGCTCAAATGGTTAAGGTGCTGAGTTGTTAATCTGAAGAGCAGAAACACCTGGGTTCAAGCCCCACCTCCGGCAAGTCAACCACTGTTGGGTCCTTGAGCAAGACCCTTAACCCCTCCTGCTCCAGGGGCGCTATATCATAGCTGACTCTGCGCTCTGACCCCAACTTACTAAGATGGGATATGCGAAAAATGCATTTCATTGGCTCTGTACATGTACCTTGCACAATGACAATGAATTGAATATACTATACTATATACTTAGTTTTATAAATACACCTCTCTGAAACGTGCTATGTTTGCCTTGCAGTTCACACATGTGCTCCTGTAATGGAGCTGAAGGTGGAGACGGACAGGGTGCACCTTTGGATGAAACACAGAGACGGGAGTGTGAAGGAGAAGGAAGGGGGACACATCGAGTTCAGACTTCAGTACTGGAAAAGAAACAGCACCAAAAATAAACAGGTCTGTCAGAAGAAAAAAAAAAAAAAAAAAAAAAAAAAAAAAAAAAAAAAAAAAAAAAAAAAGCATATTTACCCCCTGCATCGGATCACAGTTGATCCGTGATCCTTACGGTTCAGGACCCACAGTTCGGCTACTTGGTTGCTACTTTTTTAACTTTATATTCAAGATTTTTATTTTAAAGATTGCAAGATAGAAGGCAGTTTTACTGCCGGATATTGTTTTTTTAAGTAATTTTTGATAACTACGCAGAGCAGTCGTGTTCACATGGCCAGGGCATGTTAATCAGTAATTATGTATAATGTTTTTTTTTTCCCCAACACTTCCAGGAGCCTAATGAAATGTCCTCACACATAGTCCTTGAAGACCTCGATTCGGGAGAGGAATACTGCTTCCAGGCGACGTATTTGCTTTTCCACAAGCCCCACGGGGAGCCCAGTCGTGAAATATGTGCAGTCATCCCTGAATCATGTGAGTTGTCCCAGAATCGATCCCTCAAGAGTGAGCATAAATGTAATAACATGCACCAGAATTCATGCAGTGGAGGTTTAAAGGTCTAGGGCTCTGAGATTCATAGGCTCGGGGTCTCCACGCTGCTTCTGTTGTGTTCTTCGGCAGGTAGATGGCGGTACCTGCTTAATGCTCTTAATATTTGTATCTCAAGTGTTTTGTAATTTGTTAGTCAAAGCACAGAAGATCTGGAATTTGGTTGTTTGTGTGTAATATTACATTTACATTTCTGAGCAGTTGAGGGTTAAGGGCCTTGCTCAGGAACCCATTTGTGGCAGATTGGTGGTGCTGGGAAAAAAAATGCATGATCAGTATTAATATTATTATTAGTAGTAGTATTTCTTCTTCTTCTTCCTACTAGTAGATTATTATTACTTGTAACGGTAGTCCTCTGAGGCGAGACAAATTGAGAACCCAAGTGCAGTTTATTAACAGTGTAACTATATACGCAGGAACATAGCAGGAACATAGCAGGAACATAGCAGGAACATAGCCTCACCAAAGTGATACAGGGAACAACAAATCACAAAGACAAGACAGACAGAGGGGCTATAAATACACAAGACAAAACAAGGAACACCTGTGAACACTTAGGAACAAACTAACCAATGACAAGGACAAGGGGAAGCACATGACGGGAACCAGAAAGTAAACAAAACCAAAACATGACAGAAGCTAGCTTAGCTGGCTAACCTAGGCGCTAAGCTAACAAAACAAAACAAGACAAGAAACAACAAGAAAAACGAAACAAGAAAGATGAAAACCTTACATTACTATTATTATTATTAGTAGAAGTATTAATAATAGTATTAGTAGTAGATTATCATTATTATTATTAATAGTAGTAGTAGTAGTAGTAGTAATTATAATAATAGTATTAGTAGTAAATTATCAGTATTATTATTATTAGTTAGTAGTAGTAGTAGTAGTAGTATGGTAGCAGTAATATAAGCATTAATAATAGTATTAGTGGTAGATTTTCAGTATTATATTATTACTCTTATTAATTATTATTATTATTAGTAGTAGTAGTAGTAATATTAATATAAGTATTAATAATAGTAGTAGATTATCAGTAATTATTATTATTATTAGTAGTAGTAGTAGTAATATTAATAAGTATTAATAGTAGTAGTAGATTAGCAGTATTATTATTAGTAGTAGGAGAAGTAATATCTGTATTAGTAGTAGATTATCAGTATTATAATTATTAATAGTAATAGTAGTAATATAAGCATTAATAGTATTAGTAGTAGATTTTCAGTATTATTATTACTACTCTTATTATATTATTAGTAGTAGTTAGTAGTAATATTAATAAGTATTAATAATAGTAGTAGTAGATTAGCAGTATTATTATATTAGTAGTAGTAGTAGTATTAATATCTGTATTAGTAGTAGTGTGGGAAGTGGTAGCGTAGTGGTTAAGGTGTTGAATCGGAGTAAATTTCCAGATCCACTAAGTTTCCACTACTGGGTTCTGTACTTCTTTCCATTTACACAGCATTTGGCAGACGCCCTTATTTAACGCGACTTACAGTTATATCTCAGGGGCCCAGCAGTGGTAACTTAGTGGATCTCTGGGAACTGAACCCTGATCTTCCAGTTGTATAAAAGAGATAAATGTAAGGCGCTCTGGATAAGGGCGTCTGCCAAATGCTGTAAATGTAGTAGTAGTAGATTATTATTGTTATGAGTAGTGGCATCAGTATTAATAGTAGATAGAAGTAGTAGTGAAAAACTGGTAGCCTTTAAAAACGTCCAATAAAAGGTTGCAATGTTTAAGTGCTATTTTTGTGCTATTTTGTGCCTGCCTTTACTGCGACTGTTGGGTGAAGTTATCAGCTACATTTTTGCTTATAACTTCTATCAAATACACAGAATTTTTATTCTGCTGTTTCGAGTTTTTTTTTTTTTAAATCAGAAAACTATTTGAAAAAGTGATTGGTTTAGATAAAATGTCCCAAAATGTTCTCATAAGGTAACACAAGTAAAACTTTGACAAACACACCCACCTAACAGGAGATGGGGCCATATCTTGTCAGATGCAAGAGAATCTAGAATACTTTTTTTTTATTTTTATTTTTTTTAAATAGTCATTTGATTTTGATACAAAACAGGAGTGTCTCATTAACGCTTAAAACAATAAAACGCCGACTTATTTGACCCCAAAGTTTTGATGTGTAGATGTGTAAATATATATAAAAAAAGAATGGCTCCTTTTCCGTCTCTGAAGCTTAACCCAGAAACATTTAATTAATTGCAACACCAAAAGAAATCCTTAACCTTATTTCTGTTTTAGTCTTCGGGTTAGGAAATTGCAGACATGACAAATAAATGCTTCCTCTTCTTCTGCGCATACAGTCATGTAAAAAAAATTAAGACACCCTATAAAAGCTTGTGTGGTTCTTTGAACATATTTAGACGTGTGGATATTTACTACTAATTTACAGCGATAATTGAATTTATTGAGTAAAACTATATTATTTTTTGTTGTTTACCTGCAGTGGTCACTTTCTTTTCCAGAGAAAAATTAAAACAAGATAAGGCATCGATATATTAACATTGCTTAGTAAAAAACTCAATTCAATGGGGTGTCCTAATTTTTTCACATACTAACAGTCTCCTTATTTTGTGTCTCCACCAGCCAAACAGCGAAACCTGCGTGTTATCATGCTAGGTTTGCTAACAGTAGGGGTATTGACCAGCCTGGTAGGTTGCCTGTATTTGGCTTATAAACATCACAAAAGGATTAAAGCTCTCCTTCATTCCCCGCTGGACATCCCGGATCACGTTCAACAGGTACAACCAGTGAAAACATCTCAGTAATTATTATTTTCAGATTTATATGATATATTTGTTGGTGTGTATAACTACTGTATACACACTACTGTGTTTATTCCTCAGAGGTTTTAAGAATTTCGGAGTTGTTTATCAAACATCATTTATATTTAATAAAAAGAAAAAAAAAAATACAGTAATCGTAAAAAAAAAAAAAAAAAAAAACTTCTTAGAGATAAGTATAATTAATCAATAATGGATAATAAGAAATTTTCTCATCATAATTGAATCCATTAATGGTTTATATGTTCTAGACTGGTGAAAAGTGAGTGAAGTTGTGAAAAGAGAGAGAGACAGAGAGAGTGAGAGCGACAGAGAGACAGAAAGACAGAGAGCGAGCGACAGAGAGAGAGACAAAGAGAGAGACAGAGCGAGAGACAGACAGAGAGAGAGAGGGCAGAGAGACGTGTGTTTGTTTCAGTAGACATGCTAAAAAAGCAAGAGAGAAAATAAAGTCCACTTAAGTTCTTCCACAAATACCTGTGCATTCGCACAATCGTGCAACTTTACCCAAGAAGCTAACCAATCATTGTAAAGCCCCGCCCAAAACATAACTACTGCAATCACCAAACACACTTCCTTGTTCAGGGTTTTTTACATTCATGAAATAGCTGGAAAAAGTGATGAAATGTGAAATTTCCAGCAGTTTCAAGGCCTGGAAAAGTTTTGGAAACTTGGTTGATTGGGGAACCTGGCAATCATTGTGATCATGTGATAAAGGGATCATGGCCACTGAATTAAACCGTGTTTACACTGTACGATTTTGGCCACAATTTGTTCGTCTGAGGCTAATTTTATAAGATTCCTATAATCCTATGCTAAAATCTGTCTTCTTTGATCGCCAGATGGACGCGTTCACCATCAGACAATTAACAGCTTTTCGCAATCAGTGTTTTTTTCTATCGATAGAAATCCTAGCAGTTTCCAAAAATTTCCTGCAGCTCTGTTTTCTATTCAAGTTTTCCTTAGCTAGGACAGTCAAACCGAGAAAAAAACCGATAGGACCGGATGACGCAACTTGAAACAAGTCCGGCGGACAAAACAGTGAATAGAGAAACTTATTATGGAGTTACAAGAGGGAAAAGAAGTGTTGGTATGCCGTGTCGTTGCTGTTGTTTGTTTGCTGTCAGCTAGACTTTAGCGAGAGAACGCAGGTAGCTAAATGTGTCACAGATCGATGATGTAAAACTCAGCTTTTTACACGTCTGACATTATGACGCAAAACACTATTAAAAATCGCCATGATATGATATGATTTTGCCAAACATATGATACAAAAAAACAATGTTATCAGACAGACCTATGCAACCCTTTGCAACAATATTTACTATAATGTAAAGAACTCTAAATTTGAGTTTACTCATAAGCGAAGTTTTTTCCTGTTTTACAGCTCAGAGTGATATCCGGTGTCTACAGCTGTGGTTCGTTAAACAAATTTAGTGTCTCTGGTTGTATTAAAAGTCCTTCTTTTTCCCCCTGCAGTTTCTTCTCAGCGAATTTCCGGCTCGTCCTGCGACCCAAGTGTCCGAGTCGCACAACTTTGTGTCCTTCGTGGAGGAGGTCGAGGAAGACGAAGGGAACAAAAGCGAGCCGGAGAGAGCCAGCTCCACATAGCGGTGACAGGAACGCTGTCTTTTTATACTTGATCTTTTTTTATGGTGTCTACTTGATGAGTTATTGTCTTTCATCGAGTCGATTCATGACTATGGGGATTCAGAAGTCATGTTAATGAACTATATTTAGGGTCGAATGATCTGAGAAATGAAATAGCGTTTGTTACTGGTATTTAGTTGTAGCTTGTAACTTTATTTTTTTAAAAGTGTGTGTGTGACAGAGCAGGAAGAGAAACAACCAGCAGAAAAGTGCACTTTGACACTTTAAGGACGGTTTTCAAGTAAAAATCGTTGTACCACAATACCGTGCGACTCGATTCGATACGTTCCGATAAATGTGATAAAATATTGATAATGTGAGAGCAACCGAATGATGTCACGTGTCGATCTGCATGTCCAATTTTTCGCAAAAAGATTTTTTTTGTCCATCATGAAAAGCTCGTCAATTTAGAATATTTGTACCTTTGTACATTTTTGCAACAAAACCGTCCTCATGCTAGTTAAGCAGGTTTTTTTGCCTTAAAAAAAATCTAAACAAACCTAAAAAATTAAGACAAATAAAACACTTATATTTTGTAGTAATGGCAACCCTGTAAACTGGGTCTGATTGGGCTTACATTACACTTGTGGAAATTACACTTGTAATCCAGATGATTTCTTTCCGCCATCACCCCTGACCGGTCATTTGGTGCTCTCAGCTGCACTTGACCCTTTACGACCTTTTGTGGGCGTCACACCATGCAGTTAAGCCATGTTTGGGGAGTGTGCTTTCTGCCCTTTTTTTCCAGAACTTTTTTACAGCTACTCAATATGTGTTTCGACTGTTTAGAACGCGTAAAGGTAAAACTAGTGAACGTATTATTTGGTTGGTTCATTTCGTGAAAATTCTTTCTTTACTGCACTAAAATTACAGCGACTGAAAATTCGCCTCACATGCTGAATGATCACTAACGGCATATGTTGGGTTGTTGGGCTGCCTTGATCAAGAACCTTAACAGCCTTTTCTACTTTAAGAGAGTAAGGATGTGAGGATGTTTATGTGACAAATAAAGACTTCTTTTAAATTAGATCTTGAAGCATGTCGATATAAATCCTGCTAAACCTCATACCTTAATGCAATTTGAGGTTTCGGTTCCTCCAGGTTTCCATCGTACAATTTTATCCGATCACAGAGGTTTTTTTTATTTGTTTTCACCAAATGCACTTTCATTTTCTTTTTTTTTTTTTTTTTTTTTTTTTTTAAAGATGTTTGACGCTACGGAATCTGTTTTGTTTTGCGGTGCAATTTTTTACTTTAACTTAATTTCAGTGCAACAACCGAGCGACATGCGTGGGGACCTTCTAAAACCCCGCTTAACGTGACTTAATGCCTTTTAAAAAAGGAACGTTAAGGAACATTTTTTTTTTTGGTTTTTTAACATATAGTACGTTTCAACGGTGTTATCCTACTTTCCTCCTACTGCATGTACTATACTTCATATTGTTTTTAGGATAAAGCAGTATTTAAAATGAGCATCTGTTAAGACCCACATTAAACACGTACATCTTTAGCCGCATTTACACTGCAGGTCTTGATCCCCAATTCTGATGTACATTCTGACCTGTTTACATCATCTTTTAAAACTGATCCCGTATATGATATCTCGGCGTATCTTCCTAATGTAGACGTACCGACCGGAACAGGAAATAAAAACGGTGAAATGATTATTCAGTTTATTTTACTTTGGGTTCATATTTAAAGGTCGGCAAAACAATGATCTATTAAGTTGGAGAAAAAAAAGAGGAGAGGCCTTGTTGGTAAATGCAGCATTGATCAAGTTTTTGGTGAAAAACGAAATAAATATAAAAATACAAGATTGTGTTAAGTTATATATTTATTTAGTAATATATATATATACAAATAAATATAATATAATAATATATTATATAGATATATAATATATATATTATATATATAATATATATATATATATATATATATATATATATATAGTAATATTACTATTGATGTTCACCTGAGTTGACGTCATGCGCCACTGTCACTTATTTAATGATGTTCTGTACCCCATTAGAGGAAGCGAACCAGAATTGGGTCACTTGATACATGCAGTGTAACTGTGGTCTTTGACTCAGATTTGTGAATTGAGTCTAGTTTAGTCTCTGAGACTCTGCTGTGAGTAGCAGACTACTGCTAAAAAAAAACTACTGTGTTTATTTTCTCACGTATTGCTGCAAATAAATTTTGTAAATCATACAAATGTGAGTGTTTGTATCCAGTCACTGAGCTACACATGATGCTCCATAACTTTCACTGATTCTGTGTGCTAAAAATCTTTGAATAAGTAATTATTGTAAGTAATTAAGTCAGAGAACAAAGATGGGGAAAAAAAAAAAAAAAAGGTTTTACACAAGTATAAAAAAAACCCAACAACTCCAGATAAAGAAGAGCCGTTATTGCCTTTTTTCTCTCAGCTAAAAATAGTCCATATCTTCTTCCTTCATTCCTGAACAATAAATTATCAACTGCACACAACTAAACACTCTACTTGCTTATTAAAGATGCAGGAAAATGCTAACTGTAGCCTGAGGACACAACCAGAGAAAACACTAGAATCTATAAAAAAAAATTAAAAACCTTACTAACTACTTAGTTAGTAACAGTACTAAATAAATAGTAGTTGAGCTAATGCTTAAAAGATACACAAACTACATGAACTAAGACTTACTATCCAAACACACCATATGTCTACCTGTCTATAAGAAATACTGTAACCGTGACATAATCTTTCACATCCTTTAGTCGAGTCCAGCGTGGAAACAAAGATCAAATTGGGGGTTTTCCGCAGTTCGTTAACGCACTAAAGACACAGTTGCCATTTAAAACTGTCCATGTAAGAAACTTGGGGGGGGGAAAAAGTACTATTTCTAGTGCCATTTTTTTACACTTGGGTTTTGGTAAATAATTAACATGTCAGATGTTTTACAACTGATCACAAATTTTGTAAACACACAATCAAATTAAAAACTGCGTAAATAGACATATAAAGACATAAATATTTCATCTGGCAACCCTGGCTGATCATGCCGGCTGCACAGGTGTCGCAAATAAATATGTTGACAGGCAGGTAGGAAAGCCTGTCAAATATATATATATTGATTGGTCCTGTGCCTTTTACAGAATATAGAAATACATTTAGACAAATCAACGTAATGAGTGATTTGCTGATCTGTTTTACAGTGTTTTTGTTAATTAACCTTTTAATCAATACTATTAATGCTTTGCCAGCTCTATGTAGACTTTTTTTTCCAAGCAATGAAACCAGGATGTTACAAAGCCACAAAATCTTACAGAAGCAGCAGATCTTGATTTGGTCATTGATAACGAGCATATAATAAACGCTTTTGAACCCGAGTTCCTGTGTAAATGTAATTATTTTAGACCCACTTGCTCTGTGCTGGTTATACAATCACATAATACATTTTATTTGCCCTTTTCCCCTCTGTGTTAATAATAATAAAAAAAATATTTGTTTTTACCCTTTAGATCATGATACAAAAGGACTTGCTAGCTCTGACTGCACACCACCGGAAATTATTTATATTTATTATTTACATTAAATAACTCAATCTACGTTTACAAAAATCAATAACTTGAAAGGATCTAATTAATCACTGACATCAGTGAGACTAGATTTTGGCGCCAGATTTTACACACACACACACACACACACAAAGCTACCTGACTAATTTTACCCAACAAAAGTAACAATATTGACACCAAAAACATGGAAACCAACCAGAGTTTAACACACACAGAGTGACTGATACACAAGAGTTTAAATAATATAGCTAATGAGTTACACACTTTGCCTCATCCTGTCATTGGTCGTTTCTAACATCTTGTAATTATGCTGAGTCACATGCTTAATCAAAGTCTCTGTTAAAAGTATATATCTACTTGCTATATAATACATAAAACAGAGTATGCAAGGCAAGTAGTATGTCTGAATCCTTAGTAGTAAGTTCTTGGATCATCTACTACCCCGGCACGGATTCTGAAGTACACATACGACAGACACTATACTATCATACGACGCCTTTGATAGCAACTTAAATTCTCGCAGGTGTGACATTGTCTGTCACTTAGGCAATGTAGTACATGATGGATGTAGTTGGTCCGAATTTCAATCATACTACCCATAGCCATACTACATAAAATATACTTATTTGGGAAGTACATAAATGACTCAAATCTAGTGTCAACTTAAGTAGTATGGGATTTTGATCGATTTTGAGCACATGGCCATGGTGTCATGTTAAAAACAATTTCAACACTCATACAGGAAGTAGTGGTTTTCAGATTCTTCAACTTCCTGTTAAAAAACACTATCAAAAATGACTCAAAACATGTTTAAGTTCCTGTTATTAGTAGATAGTGTGTGTGGGTGGAGGCGATATAGAGTAAACAGTAGAGGCCAGACTTCACTGGAGCGGAGACCAAAAAAAGGTAAGCGAACATAATACAAAAAAAAATAAATAAAAAAAATAAAAAATAAAAAAATTAAGAAGTAAGAATTACTTTTTATATAATATTATAAAAACAGTTGTTTAAGCATTATGGTGGGTAGATTATGCCTATAGATCTAGTTGTTAATTGTATGCATGTTAAAATAAGTAATTAAAAAGAAAACAGAGAAATAATTCTGAATATGTTATAAAAAGAAAAGAACAAGAGATTTTGGTATTAGGTAAACATCTTATAAATACTTCTTATTTTATGTTATAATAAAACCTGAGTAATTGTAAAACCTGTTTACGCTTTTTTTTATGGTCATTGAATTTAGTTCCTATCAATCAGGCAAGCAAAATAACATCAAATATGAAAATGTCATATTTGGAATGAGCTGCTGCACTGTGGATTATACCAAGCAGGAAAAAATATACGAATATTTATTTAAAAAAAAGGTGTTTTTGGTTTTAATAGTTTTTAACAGTGTAGTTATGTTACTGTAAAACACAAATAACTAGATAATAAACTGGAAAACACTCACAGCCATGTGACATCCTACATTTCGTATTTTTTATTTACAGCACTGGATTAAGACCCTAAGTTACTGTTAATAAAATATAGCCAAAAATATTAATATTAATACTCTGCTAGTATGTTATCATTTATATTCTATTATATGATGGCACTTTTTAGCAATTCTTAGTTATAAAGCCTTTACTTTTTTTTTTTTTTTATTATTATTATTATTATTGTACTACATTATTGTACTAACCACTATACTCTATTTTACCTTATCCTAATACACTCTAACATACTTTACTCAATCGCTATTTTACTGTACTCCACTCTAACATACTTTACTAAAACGCTATTTTACTGTACTCCACTCTAACATACTCTACTAAAACTCTATTTTACTGTACTCTACTCTATCCAAACTATATTTTACTCCATTCTATTCTATTATACTCTTCAAACTATATTCCACTCTACTGTACTATATTAAACTATTTTTCTGTACTCTATCCAAACTCGGTTTTACTGTATTTTACTATACTCTTTTCAAACTATATTTCACTTTATTCTATTCTACTATGCTTTATTTAAACTATATTCTACTCTATTGTACAATACTCAAACTATTTTCCTGTATTCTATTCTACTGTATTTTATTCTACTCTAAACTATGTTCCAATCTACTGTACTATATTCAAACTCTGTTTTACTGTATTCTATTCTACTCTATTCAAACTATTCTTTACTCTACAGTACTATATTTTACTCTACTCTATTAAACTCTATTTTGATATACTTTTCTCTTTTCTGTTTAAACTATATTCTACTCTACCATACGCTATTCAAACTATATGCTATTTTAACATACTCTATTTAAACTACACTGCTCAAAAAAATAAAAGGGAACACTTAAACACCACAATGTAACGCCAAATCAATCACACTTCTGTGAAATCAAACTGCTTAGGAAGCAACACTGATTGACAATCAATCTCACATGTGTGCAAATGGGATAGACAACAGGTGGAAATTATAGTCAATTAGCAAGACACCCCCAATAAAGGAGTGGTTCTGCAGGTGGTGACCACAGACCACTTCTCAGTTCCTCTGCTTTCTGGCTGATGTTTTGGTCACTTTTGAATGCTGGCGGTGCTTTCACTCTAGTGGTAGCATGAGACGGAGTCTACAACCCACACAAGTGGCTCAGGTAGTGCAGCTGATCCAGGATGGCACATCAATGCGAGCTGTGGCAAGAAAGTTTGCTGTCAGCGTAGTGTCCAGAGCACGGAGGCGCTACCAGGAGACAGGCCAGTACATCAGGAGACGTGGAGGAGGCCGTAGGAGGGCAACAACCCAGCAGCAGGGCCGCTACCACCGCTCCCACCCCCGCCCCACATCCGCCTTTGTGCAAGGAGGAACAGGAGAAGCACTGCCAGAGCCCTGCAAAATGACCTCCAGCAGGCCACACATGTGCATGTGTCTGCTTAAACGGTCAGAAACAGACTCCATGAGGGTGGTATGAGGACTGGACGTCCACAGGTGGGTTTGTGCTTACAGCCCAACACCGTGCAGGACGTTTGGCCTTTGCCAGAGAACACCAAGATTGGCAAATTCGCCACTGGTGCCCTGTGCTCTTCACAGATGAAAGCAGGTTCACACTGAGCACATGTGACAGACGTGACAGAGTCTGGAGACGCTCTGGAGAACGTTCTGCTGCCTGCAACATCTTCCAGCATGACCGGTTCGGCAGTGGGTCAGTAATGGTGTGGGGTGGCATTTCTTTGGAGAGCTGCACAGCCCTCCATGTGCTCGACAGAGGTAGCCTGACTGCCATTAGGTACCGAGATGAGATCCTCAGACCCCTTGTGAGACCATATGCCTGTGCGGTTGCCCCTGGGTTCCTCCTAATGACAATGCTAGACCTCATGTGGCTGGAGTGTGTCAGCAGTTCCTGCAAGACGAAGGCATTGATGCTATGGACTGGCCCGCCCGTTCCCCAGACCTGAATCCAATTGAGCACATCTGGGACATCATGTCTCGCTCCATCCACCAACGCCAGGTTGCACCACAGACTGTCCAGGAGTTGGCGGATGCTTTAGTCCATGTCTGGGAGGAGATCCCTCAGGAGACCATCCGCCACCTCATCAGGAGCATGCCCAGGCGTTGTAGGGAGGTCATACAGGCACGTGGAGGCCACACACACTACTGAGCCTCATTGTGACTTGTTTTAAGGACATTACATCAAAGTTGGATCAGCCTGTAGTGTGTTTTTCCACTTCACTTTTGAGTGTGACTCCAAATCCAGACCTCCATGGGTTAATAAATTTATTTTCATTGATACTTTGTGTGTGATTTTGTTGTCAGCACATTCAACTATGTAAAGAACAAAGTATTTAATAAGAATATTTCATTCATTCAGATCGAGGATGTGTTATTTTAGTGTTCCCTTTATTTTTTTGAGCAGTGTATATTTTACTGTACTCTACCATAGTTTATTTAAACTCCACACTTAAGCAGAGGTTTTCAATCTTTTAGGGTGTGCATCCTCAACAAGTTCAATTTTACTTGCCAGTCCACAGCCCAACATCATTCACATATCATTTGCCGCATAAAGCGCACATAGCATTAATTATTAATAGTTATAAATATATAACCAGTTTCCTTATTCAGTGTAATGTCTAAGCCTGTTTCCAAAAACAATTTATGGTTTTTAATATCTTTTTGCCACATGGTTCAGCCATTTTACTTTTAATAGTATTAATCTTTGAAAGTCACCAGTTTATTTTTACCTTTTTTTTTTTTCACACGGACACTGATAATTGAATTGCATTTAGTGGATGCCCCAAAAAGCTTGTATTTATTATTACTTAAGTGTACACCTCTGACTGAACAGGTTCTTGAGCACTCTTAACAGATGCTGGCACCCCACCTAAAAAACCTATTCTCTATTCTGTACTCTTTCGCAGATGATTTTGCAAAGGGTGATTTTTTGTGTCCTGTCTGAACTTATCATAGCCTGTGCATCCAGGAATTATTCAGGTAAATAAAAATGGACTGTAAATAATGTGGCTTCTAAAGGGTTCTAATTAATTAAGATCCCTGACATGTTTGTCTATATTGTCAAATAAGATACTTATCTTTTATGTATGCATGTGAATGGATAGTCCAAAGTATTCATGATGAGGTCCAGAGTAAAAAATAGTTTGTGTATAACTATGTGGAGTAAAGTAGTAACGTACAATAGAGCAAAATACGATTTGTTAGCGGCACCCCAATTAACCAGATACCACTGCTCACCAAACCCTACTCGTTTAAGTAGAGGAGAGTATCTTAGTTTTATCAGTAAAATCTAGTCCAATTTACAGTAGTCTTCTACACTGTACTCCAGTCAAACTCTACACAACTTAAACTCTCCTCCAGTTCACTATATTCCACTCAAAGTCAGCTTGTAAAAGTCAAGCAGAATTATATTCTGGGGGCCCTCGATGACGCCAATACTGTATGACTGATTTTTTTCAAACCTTAATTATTCACACACTATAAATGTAACATACCCCATATCAATGTAATTTGTTGTAGCCGTGTTGCTTACATCATACCAAAGCTTTTACCCTTCTACGCTCAGACAACTACAACCTTGACAAACAACTGGGAATTAATTATAAAATGTATTAACTTTATTTGTTTTTTTCAGCTCAATGTAAAAGTCCTCAGATGGTCTACCTTCTCCGAGTGATCCAGGGGGAGGGGCTACGTCTAACCTGCCCTAATCTCGAATGCAGATGTGTGAACAATGATTCACTGATAAATTGGTTTAAGAAAGAAAATAATGGAATCCAGTCAATCACCACAGAGGAAAATCAGCGGGTCTATTACCAGGGCGTGGTTTTGTACTTCCTACCTTTAAGTCTAAATGACACAGGCCTTTACATCACACAATGGTTATTATACACTCACTCACTCACTCACCTATTAATAGAATTTAAGGCTATTTGAGGATTTGTTATTCATTTATACTTTTACATCATGAACAGACTGCCAAAAGATGTGTAGGGTTTATTCAAAGCTGGTCACTTGACAGTGGAAAAGTGGTGGCTTAGTGTTCAAGGTGTTGGACTGATACCAGAAAGGATACCAATTCCCAGCACCACCAAGCCACCACCTAAGCAGGCCCCTTAACCCCCAATTGCTTAAATGTATAAAAGAGATAAATTTAAGTTGCTCTGGATAAGGGCATCTGCTAAATGCTGGGAATATGTTTATATTTGTGACATGCATCGTAAATTAAGGGCTAATTTGCTTCTTTATTTTAGTCACTGGCAGCACAGCCTTGCGTAAAGCCTTGTGCTGCCTCTGTTGGTGCGTCTCATAACTTTTTGATAGCCCTTCGTATGGCACGAATTGCACTTTGTTTGATATCATCTAACTTTAAATTTTCAAGCTGTTATAATATCGTAGGTCACCATGACGGGACTCTTTAGTCCTTTCTTTACTGTTCTCTTGGTAATGGTCGGCAAGAACACGCCAATTCAAATGTAAAATCTACTTAAGCGGTATGTCATTTTGGACGCAGCCCATATTGTCGCCTTCCCTCACTTATCTTTAGTTTTAATATCTTTGTCCCGAACGAAACAAAATTTGCATTTATATTCGTCTCCTTTTCAAGCTTAAAATAAAAAAATGTCTATCCTTAAATGTAAATCTATGGACTAGTTTAATGGTCTGAAGTTTCATTCTTTACCCTACACATCTGTCAGCTGGAATACCGGGATTATAGAGCTTTATACAGTTTGGATTTGGATTTTTCTTGTTTCTTAGGTGGCATAATCCTTTGAAATGTACAGAGTTTAAAACTGAAATTGTAGTTGACGAGAAGTTTCACCCTAAGCAACTGTACAGAAAGTTTACCGAGCAAGTCGACATCCTACCTCTTGAATGCCCTGTATGGCAAGAAAAAGGGGAAAACATCACATGGCACAAGGTAAACGCAGTAGGGAGCTTAATTTATCTTTACGGCACACCACTTATTCTTATTTTTGATAGTTACTGATGTTTCTTAGTGTCCTGATTTTAGAAACTGTTTACAACTCACAACATTCTGATCAGTAGTCCATCTCAAAAAATTTAGCACATAGCTAGGCAGCTGGGCAGTTTCGTTTACAATCATCTTTAAAGCAGGCATCACTGAACATGGTCCTGGAGGGTTGTTGTCCTGCAGAGTTTAGCTCCAACCCTAATCTCACACACCTGAACTAGCCAATCAAGGTCTTACTAGGTATGCTTGAAACTTACAGGCAAGTGTGTTAGGGCAATTTGGAGCTAAACTCTGCAGGACACTCACCCCTGAGGGACACCAGAGAGTCTGGTGATCCTGCGTTTAAGCATGCCACAGGCAACCTTTCCATTTGGATGTTTTATTTATTACTCATAGCATGTCCTTCACAGTGGCAACGGAATGTCTACACATCATAGCAGTTTTTATTAACCAAGACAGCGTCTGATTGACAACCAGTCGCAGCAGTTTAAACGATCAGGAAGTTTTACAGTAATCTGGTGAAATCAGACCATCTAATCAGATAATGTACTTAAGTCTATTAAAAAGTATCCAGTTTGGTGTTCCATATGCTTTAGACCAACACATTTAGCCAACAGTTCAGAAGCATGTATGGGACTAGTTATTAATATAATGTACTACAGTGTATATATGGGTTTAAATATATAGCTTAGAATATATGTTATATTTTGAAGGATTTCCATCTGATCCCCAATGAGTCCGGTAACAAGCTTAAAGTTTACCTTCCTCAAGATGACGCTAAAGGGATCTACACCTGTGTGTGCGCATGGGAACATCACGGTCAAATTTTCCACACCAGTGGATCTTACCAAGTTTTAGAAAAAGGTAGCATACCGTTAATTGGTGTCTATAATCGTGCAAAATAAACTTTTTTTTTTTAAAATATAAACTCAGGCTTTTTGATGTTTCGCAGATCATTTTGTGGATTTTCCCCCAACCTTCATTCAACCCACCAACAACTCGGTAGTGACTGTGGACCAGGGTAAAAATCAGAGTCAATTTTTTTCTCTTATTAAAGCAAAATAATAGTTTGATCAAATAAGCTTACAAACTCTTTTAGGAACTAAGGTGAAGCTGAACTGCCTGGTGTTCTTCGGTACACTGAAAGGAAGTAGTGTGTACTGGATGAGGGACAACAACAAACTGGACGGCAACACCAGGTAAAAAACAACATTATTTTAAAAAATATGTAATATTTTAATAATAGGACAAAGTTTCCGGCAGTTAATGAGATGCTAAATGTTTAGGAGTAAAAAAATAGACTAATAAATCATAAAATAAACTAATAAAAGTAAAATAAAACAAAGGACAAATTGGACAGCAAATGGACATCAAGGACCATCACCTAAACTATCAGTTGGTATTAAAAATGCTGATATTTATTTAACAGTTTTACATACAACACTTAATTTGTGATCTACTGAATAAGTATTGATCCATTTTAGGGGTCCCCAAACTATGCCCCAGGGGCCAAATAGGGCCCACCCCCACAAATTTATAATGTTAAATCACTGTTATTTCTCTCATATCATATCTGTATTTGATAAGAAAAGAGTTATCCCTTATCCAGAGTGACTTACATTTATCTTATTCATACAACTGACCATTAAAGGCCTTGCTCAGGGGCCCAGCTTGGCTTGGTGGCCCTCACCGAAAAAGGTTTGCGTTCTCTTGATCTAATAAATGGATGAATACTCAATGTACTCCATACCAACTACAATACCATTCACAAACATTCGACTAGACAGCAGTATTTCCTGTTCCTTTTGTGTGATACACTTACATTCTTTTAACTTGCATTTAAAAACAAAGCCGGACTTAAAGAACTGTAGATGTTTGACTAGAAATCATCACCAAGTATTTTCATGCATTTTGTCACTGGTTTACCGTAACAAACGTCTTCATTTAGATCTTAGATGCCATCATCACTTTTTCTTACAGTAGCTTTTAGATGTTCCGTCCCACTGGGGGCAGCACTAATTCCATATACTGTAGTCAGATAGAAAAGGTCATATGAATAACCTACACCTTCTACCGTACATTATCAACAGGAATCAATGCTGGTGTAAGCTGACAACAGCAAAGAAAAGTGGTAGCCTAGTGTTTAAGGTGTTGGACTGCTTAACTGAAAGATCGGGGTTCGATTACCAGATTACCAGACCCAAGTTGCCACTGCTGGGCACCTTAGCAAGGCCCTTAACCCTGAATTGCTCAGTTGTATGAATAAAATAAATGTAAGTCGTTCTGGATAGGGACGTCTGCCAAATGTAAAACAAGCTGATGTGGGCAACTTTTCGAATTAGAGTTGCAGAGAAGCATAGATAAGGGCCCCATAGAAAATGACTTTGACATTGATAGGAAGTGCAGAAAAAAATATAGCAATATCTTCTTATATAGAAATAATGTTACTTTTGTCTTCCACTTATATAGTTTTGATGGTTTCCGTTGTTATTGCATTGTATACTACTGCAGTTGTAATAATTATGATATTTATAGTGGGTGAAATTAGGGCTGATCCTATTTGCACAACACAGACGTTTCAAAAGCAAACATAAAGTCACAAAACAATGAAATTAAGTCCCAACACAATAGAAAAGCTTCTGACTAGTAACGGCTGGTGGTCTGCGGAAAGAGATACGGAAACGTTCTGGATGCTTTAATGTTGCACACAAAAACTGTGAGTGTAATTAAAAACTGAATATTAATTTTTATTTTTTTTTAATGTTTATTTAATCATCACCTACACATATTAAGCTCAGATAACTTTTATAGAATTTTTTTTTCAGTGCCAGCTCTGTCGCCTATTGGTTGGGAGAATCTCTGTTGTGTTTATGTTGCAAACTTGTTTGTTCCGTTCCCTTTGATTTTAGCTTGTTTCCTCTCGATTACGTGGTGTTTCGACTCTAACATTGCATGTTGTTGCGTTGCAACTTGTTCCCATTGTGTTTCAACTAATTTCTGTTGTTTACTTTTTAAATGTTGTGTGTTATTTTTGATTCGGGTATGGTTTTGCTCATTAAAATCTGTAATTTCAGCAGTAGTGTTACATAAATCCAGATAAATGCTACGTTTCACATTGTCAAGTTTTTTTTTTCTTCAGAATGGAAAATGATTCAATGCAGTCGATTGTAACAATTCATCAGGTTTCAAAGAAAGATCTCCGATATAATTACTGCTGCATAGCCACAAGCCCATACATACTGGATTTCGTATGCATCACCCTCAAGACCAGGGGTGAGTTCACACGAGTATTAATTCGTATGGCAACCTAAAACTGATGATGATGATGATCATAATTAAATGATCATAATTAAAATCTAATCTAAACCAAAGACAGAGTAAAGACGGTGGAATCAAAGTGCATACATAATAAGAAGAAAACATAAAAGGGGATTACAGTAATCAGAACAGACATCATGCTGAAAACCACAACGTGCTAAGAGGGGAAGTACATTAGTTGGTTTCTGAAAATTTTTTTTATTCTTTACTCAGATCAGTTACATTTCACATTATCTTGTTAACAACAACATGGATAAATACAAACTAAAAATGACACCATTTATTTGTTCCAAGTCATTGTTAGCTAGTAACTGTAGAAACAAGCAGCTGACTGAATTGTTTGGTATCAAATACACATTTACAGCATTTGGCCAACACCCCCTTATCCAGAGTGACTTACATTTATCTCTTTTATACAACTGAGCAGTTGTGGGTTAAGGGCCTTGCTCAGGGGCCCAGCAGTGGCAGCTAGGTGGTGCTAGGAATTAAACCCAGATCTTCTGATTGGTGGTCCAACACCTTAACCACTGCGGTACCACTTCCATTTACTCTAGGTTATTATAGATCACTGTTGGTGTCCACCTGAGTGTTCGTCATGCACGTCAATGCAGTGTCACTTATTCAATGACGTTCAACTTGCATTGACAGGTAAAAAATCTGATCTGTCTGCTTACATGACAGACGCTAATCCACAAATCCGATTCATATCCTATTTATTTCCACATACGAATAAGACCTGAAACAGTACTGAAAATATTGGTATCCATGTGATTTTTCCTGCTTACAGATATCTCATCTGTTCCACATTAGAGAAAAAAAAATAAGAAAACGGGTCACCTCATACATGCGGTGTAAACGCGGCCTAAGACCAATGTACTAGTGATGAACTAGTTTAACATTTTTTTTTTTTCAGTAAATCTGCCTCTTTCTACTGCGACTGAACTGAGAACTTTCCTGTAAGTTTAAGGGACTAGATCAGTGTTTCCCAATCACTGTGCAGCGGCACATAAGTGTGCCATGAGAAATCATCAGGTGTGTGCCATGAAAGATTATCCAATTTCACCTGATTTGTACTCTAAGCAAGCAGCGTGTAGTGACAGGCAGAACAATTACATCCTCTTCTCAATACGAAAGTACATAATAATGCTGCTAGTGGGACACGCCGCAGGTAATAACGATGGATAAACATTTGAAAAGAAGTCAATCTGAACTGAATAACAACATGTGGAAAGTGCCAACCATAACAACATGCTCCCACACAGAAATGGCAGGGTGTCACCAGTGCTGCACTGTGGGAGACAATAGGTAAACATCTGCAAAGTCTTGAGAAGAAGTTCTTGTTATTTCCCTTCACTATTCACTGATTGCCCTGACTGGGTTAGAAACCCATAGAGCTCAACTGCAATTTGAAATGACATGACTTTGCAGGAGAAGGAAGAAAGAGAACAGACAAAATTGTGGCCTAAAACTGAGCTTTGCTGATCTGCCTTTGGACAGTTTTTGGCTGACTGCTGCCAAGGAGTTCCCCATTGTGGCAAACAAAGATAGGTTGTGGAGAAAAGGAGCAGAACTTGAATAGCTATGTGAGGTGGGCTTTTCAGGCATGACTGCTATAAAAATAAAAATAAAAAGCGAAAGACTCCGTGCTCAGAGGAGGATCATAATATGAGCTTTATGTTCAACTAAACAGGCCCAGGTTTCACACTGAGACTAGATTTTCATTACATTTTAATAAATATAGTTTGTGACTTTTTTTTGGGCCTTGTAAAATGTGTGTCGTGGCTTAAAAAGTCCACTTTAAAGTAATTTAAATACTGTTAGAAAATATTCAACTTTATTGTCATTGTGCAGGGTACATGTACAGAGTCAATGAAATGCATTTTTCACATATCCCATCTTAGTAAGTTGGGGGTCAGAGCGCAGGGTCAGCTACGATACAGCGCCCCTGGAGCAGGAGGGGTTAAGGATCTTGCTCAAGGACCCAAAAGTGGTTGACTTGCCGGTGGTGGGGCTTGAGCCCAGGTGTTTCTGGTCTTCAAACCAGCAACTCAGCACCTTAACCATTTGAGCCACCAGGTTAGGTAACTAGTGCCCTAGTTATACTATATTAGTCTATTAATTAAACTTCAAGTAACATTTAGGTGTAAATGTAGTTAACTTAAGGTACTAGTTTTATCCTGCACTGATGCTGTACAAACCTTTATTAAGAGTAAAAGTATGACAAGTAGACATTTTTGTCAAAATCAGATAGACTTCATCTGTAGATTTGGCAAGTTAAGTCAAGTAAACGTCAGGATCATTTTATTCAGTATAGCTTTAGATTAGTTTAAAAAAAATGTAAGACTAATCTAACCTGCTCAAGTATATTTGGTTTAGAGTTAATATACTAACAGTAGATTTGGATTAACACCTTCTGCAAGTTATACTTCTTTTACTGAGAAATTAAATAATGGAAATGTTCTTAATCTACTGTACAATATTTGATGGTATTAAACAGAGTTGTTTCTATAAGTAGTGCACAAGTACTGTTATAACATAAATACACGCAATAATATCAGCTATAGTATTATATAAAGACCCTTTGAGATGTTGAGCTTTGGCACCACAAGACTTTAGATGATGTGTTGTTTTATATGTCAGCAGCAGATCCATTAAACCTCCCTGAAACTGATTAGTTTGTTCAGTAAATTTCACCCACCAAACCCATGACTGAGGCTTTAGGATTCCATTGTCCTGCATCTGGTTCACAGGTTGCTCTTGTGGTAGGTTGTACCTACTGCATACCAGAAATCCACCACAAGATCTGCTGTTTTGGTGATCCTTTGACATGTTGGTCCAAATATCCCAATCTGGTCCTAGTTCAAGTCACCCTAATACTTATTCTTAGCATTATTTCCACTTCCACAAACAGCCAAACTTTCGGAACTGTGCTATCCTATGACAGGTTTAACGAGTTAATCAACCTGATTCACTTCACCTGTTAGTAGTTTTCATGTTAAGACTGATTGGTGTACTGGGTACCTAGCAAACACCCTTTTCCAAATCGACTTACATTTATCCAAATGAGCAGTTAAAAGTTTGGTGGTGCTGGGATTTGATCCCACAACCTTCCAATCAGGAGTCCAACACCTTAACCACTAAGCTGCTACTCAGATGCTCATTTATGCTCTTCCCTTAATCACAGAAAAACTATAGATATTCCTCAGTTCTGAAGACTTTTCTGTGTCAAAAGTATTGGGACACTTAACAATCACATCTTTGTGTTGTTGTTTTTTTTTTGTAACATCCTATTCCAAATGTAGTCTCATTCATCCTCCTATAATAATGTCCACGCTATTGACAAGTCTTTTAACTAGATTGTGTCACATGACTGTGTGGGTTTGATTATTTAGACCCGATAGTATTAATGAGATTAGACATAAATGTTTTAGGTTCAGTCGGAGTTTCAGTCCATCCGATGTTCACGTACAGTCTGTAATTCTACTTTACATCAGCACCTCAATATGAATCAAAATTATACACTCTATGGCCAAATGTTTGTGGACACTTTAGTATTATTTAACTATAATTGCATATCTATAATTTTTCCATAACCCCATCTGTTTTATCTCTGATCTTTATTCTAGTTTAGGATTTTCAGACCCCTGTTTTAACTCTGATGATATTTTATCTTCTGCCACTTGCTTTGGTTTTTTTTCAGAATCACTGCTCCCAGTGATTGTGACGTTTTCATGCACAACCCTGTTTCTCCTGCTGGCTGCTGGGATGGTGAAATGGTTTACTGTGGATCTGGTCTTGTTTTTCAGAAGCTTTAAAATAATGCAGAGAAAAAGAGATGGTAAAGAGTTTATTTATATAAACAGTAAAAAATATGTCTATAAAATCTAAATCAATGCATGATTTATTTATCAGGTAACATTAAAGATCTTTAAAATGATATTTTTGTTATGAACACTCTGTTGTACTGGGTTAAGGTGCCAGTGTGCTCTGGGGGACCCGGGTGCGATTCGGGGCTTTTGCTGTCCCACCCCTATTTTTACCTTTGAATAGAGGCAAAATGCTTGAAAATATACTCTGAAAAACAAGAAACATGTACTATATAATATTAATAGTATATTATTTGTACTGGTGATGTGCAGACAAAACCGAACAGATTTCTTAGCAGTAACCAGTCCTCTAATTTGTCGTTTCTTTAGATGGCAAACTGTATGATGCGTATGTGATCTACCAGCAGGATAGCAATGGCGACAAAACAGAAAGGAAAGTTGATTATTTCGTCAACAAAGTTTTAACGGATGTCCTTGAGAACGCTTGCGGCTTTAAATTGTACATTCACGGCCGAGACGACCTACCCGGTGAAGGTGTGGTATTATATTATATAAGATTTTATTTTCGGTTAGGATTATTACAAGGGCCCACATACTTTCCCCTGTGGTCGGTTTTATTAGTAGTAACAATACTAGCAGTAATGTAAGAGTCTTTACATTTACAGCATTTGGTCCTTGTCCAGAACCCACAATCTTTTGGTTAGCTTAACCACTGAGCTACCACTTCCCCAGTATGTTTGGTTTGGTAAAGAACCCAAATTAATGCTGTTAATACAGTACTGTCACTAGTCATAAATGGCTAAGCTACAATTTGCTAGCTAGCTAATGTTAGGTGACATTTTATTTGAATTGATGTCAAACTATTTCGAATAATTTAATAAGTCTAATAAAGTTATGAAGGATTTTATATCATAATCTTAAAATGTAAGGCTCAGTTCACTAAAATGATCAGGGTTAAAGTGTTATGATGTGTATGAAGTCTTTGGTCCAGATGCAAACATTTGGCAAGTTTTTTAATAAATCCTCTGTATTTGAATTCCTCCTAATGACATATTTGCACCCAGTATTGCCACCTGGTGCTCTAAACAAACCAACTAACCCATAGATGTTTCTGCCACTTCCAGACTGCACTGAGTTTATTGAGGAGAGGATGCAACTAAGCCGCAGACTCATAGCTGTTCTGCCTTCAGGAGTCAGTCAGAGTCCGGGGGTCATGACCCCCCTGTTTTTCGACTGGCATGTGGGGCTGCACCAGGTGCTGATAGAACATGAGCTGAGAGTGATTCTAATTCAACTGGAGGAGATGAAGGGTTATTCTCATCTGCCTCTGGCGCTGCAGCATCTCCTGCAAAAGACTCCACCTTTAAAATGGGATGGAGCGAGTGGCCGAGCAACTCACCCCTCCTCCTCTTTCTGGAAGAAGTTGCGCTACATGATGCCTGTTCCTTCAGATTCCAGGTCTCGGGATGTTCAGTAATAATTAATTGTCTGTCGGTCTGTCTGTCTGTCTACCTACCTACCTACCTTCTGGTCAAATCTATCTGTCTGTCTGCTATTTATCTATCTGTCATTCTGTCTGTCTGTCTGTCTATCGGGTGAAGTGGTTGCTCAGTGAATAAGGTGTTGGACTGCTAACCAGAAGATTGTGAGTTTGATTCCCAGTACCACTTTGTTGCCACTATTTGGACCCTGAGTAAGGCCCTTAACCCCCAATTGCTCAAATAAAAAGATATAAATGTAAGTCGTTCTGCATAAGAGTGTCTGCCAAATGCAGTATCTATCTGTCTGTCTGTCGTTACACAAACCTCTTTCTCAGTTTCCAGAGACACAACAGTTAGTAAAATCCACAATAAATTAAAGAAATAAAATAAAATAAAAGCTAACCCTAGTTTGTAAGGGGGAATATACCCTAGTTGTGGGTTGCTGTGTGTTACGGTACTGTATCTAAACTGCATTTCTTAGTCCTGAATGGTCCCTAGAATATAGAAATCAGATATATGGAGTTTAGATCTTCTAATCTCACAACACACTTCCTTTTTATTATTTTACAGAACATAAAAACATTAATAATAAAATAAAATCTTAATAAATAATAAAATATCTATCAATCTGTTTTTTCACAGCTTTACTTGCTCTCTGGTGCCATTATGTGGACAAAGTCAGGAATGGATATTACGGTCTTGACTGTAAAATTCTCTAGAACCTTTTCAGTTGACCAGTAACGAGGTGCTAAATGGTCTCTAAACAAACAGTTGCAGAAATGGCAAGATTATAAACACAAAAACTATCCTATTCTATTCTAAAGACCATTTTATTCTAAACACAGAAGAGGTTCAATTTAAATCCAGGCTAAATTAACAAAAGGTTTTAAATGGTGTATTCATGATGATGATGATGATGATGATAATGGTGATGATGATGATGAAGATGGTAGGATTATTATAATGATGATAATGATGAACTGCCATAGTATTAAACTCACACTGTACTATAAAGTCACATGTAGGTCTTTACAACTGTTTGCCATATTATTTTACCAGCATGTACTTGGCTCAAATCTTGTGTACTTCACTCTACCGTCTTTACTGCCCATGGTAATCGCTGCACATGGAGTAGCTTCATAATCACAAGATCAACCTTTCTTAACTATGTAGCTTAGCTGGACACCCCCATGTCTAGTCTAGTCTGGTGACTGACAATGAACAATCTCTGGTAGCTAAATCCAGTTTAAAAAAAGTCAAAAGCTTGCAGGTTTGAATCCAGGTGACATCACAGCCATCATAGTCATGATCGAGGGAATCAATTTGCCGGAGCTCCTTAGATTTTTTTTTGCTAAATTAGCTTTAAACCATAAAACCAGATCTGTCTTTTTGCACTGGCGGCATCCGGTAGCGCATCTGCTTCCAGAATCTTCCGCTCGTCTTATTCTTGTAGTTCTGCTTCCACTTGAGTATTCCCTGAGTGTGCTTTACATAGCGCAGTGATTCAGGAAGCCAAGCCTCGTCCACGTCCCCTCCCACCTGGACCAGGATGACCTGCAAACACTCCTTCACCAGGGCATCGTACAGCCCCACCTGGCACTCGTAGGTGCCCCAGTTTGGCTGACACGAGTCGAAAGGGTTGGGATGTTTGGTTGCTGATGTGTTGTTGTTGTTTAAACTTAGGCACTCAGACGAAAGTTTATTTGAAAGTTCTACTTGGTTCTGGGAAGTGTTTGTAAAAATCTCGGGTGTAAGAATAATGATAAGCCGCCGACTTTTCCCGACTGTTTCCGAGATGACATCAGGGACCGCTGAGAGAAAATAACAGTGATTTATTAGTTGTGTGTGCAGAGTTACCAAGTGTATCCTTTAAAGTAGGGCTTTGTATTTGCAAGGGCTTTACAATACGATACATATTAAGATACATGGGTCACGATACAATATATCAAGATATAATGTAATATAATACATGTTGCAAAAAATTAAAATATAGCTTAAATACAACTAATACAAAAGCAGAGGGGCCCTTATTTTTCCGCCATGTTTGCTTCTGAGACAATGGGCTTATGCAACAGAGACAACTAGAGGATCGGAGGAGTTTGACACACACACACAGGGGGTTTTAATTAAATATCAACATAAACATAAATCAGTTACTAGTTTTCTGCATTACGATTATCGGTCATATAAACATGCAAATTAATCTGAATCAATAATAAAAAAAAATAAAATAAATTTTTATCTAATATTAGTTTTATGTGTACCTGTGCCTGGGGTCGCATCCCGTTCACTAATAAACAATTTATAGCCGAACCGATTCTCCAGAACCTCCGGAAGGACATGCAGGGCAAACGTTGTTGCGAAAGACACGCTGTGATCCACCCCCTGGGGGTAAGTGACGTAGGCATCGTACAACTTACCGTCTGTCAGATTAAAAGAAAAACAATGAGAAATTGTTTATTACACATTGGAGGTTTTATGTAAATATTACAAAATATTTTGGGGTTTCAAAGTTCTGAGTTAGCTAACATGACTGTAGCTACGTTTCTTTTTGAAATTGAAAAGCTAACCCAAAATTTGTTAAAACAAAATTGCCTCGATAAACAAACAGGTTACTAATCAAAATGATTTTACAGTATGCACTTTTACAATGTACGCCCAGAAGTATGTGCACCCTGATCATCATCTCCACATGCAATTCTGTCACGAAGTCTAATTTACACAATTGTACAAAATGACTGTGTGCTGCAGCTTTACAATTTCCCTTTGTTAGAACTCCAGTGTGACAATGTGCCTGTGCACAAAGCACAAAATCCCATGAAAAACACAACTGGTGTGGTAAAATTACGCTGGAAGAACTCAAGCATCTCGCACTCCTGCAAAGACGGGATATTTAACGTAGTCTTCTATTTGGATGGGAACGCCTGTTTTTCTTTTTCTTTCTATGCCGTTATACATAACACTGCATCACCAAATAAATCATCGAAATGTCTGAACCCCATGCTGTTAGACTGGGATGATCAACAAGCAAATATAAATATGATGGTCAGATATATTTCTAGTATACATATAGTATACACTTATGAGATTAATAATATAAAACAAGTTGTTGTTTGTCACAACACATTTTACATACAGTAGGACTCACCGTTCTGTCGTTTTAAACAAGGGCTGAAGCTCCTGTAAGCGAGCACCAGGTCCACCCTGAACAGATAACACAGCAGGGCTGATAATGCAAAAGCAGTGAAGACTCCAATAATCACATACAGGTCCTTCTCCCCGGCTGGTATGAAAAAAAACATGACAATAAAGAGTTGATAAGAAGAGATGGATTAAAATAGAAATCTGAATGGATAACATGCTTTTCAATGAGTATTGGAACACCTGTGTTTTACTATTGTGGTGTTATAATACTCCTGCTTTCCTTTTTTTTTTAAAAAAAACATCAATATAAGATGATCATCAAAATACCTATCATGTCATAGGGTCGTGACTTGAAATTAACTCCTAAAGATGTTTCACCAAAACCGTTTCGACACAGGAAGAAAACTAACAAGTATTAGAACATTAGACGTGTTTTTTTCACACTCTATTCTGGACCTAGTCTTAGTATTCCTCCTATAATAACCTCCAGACCTCTGTACCGGCATTTCTAATAGATTGTGTAATAAGACCGTGAGGATTTAAACTGTTGGTCACTATGGTATTCTTGAGATCAGACCCTAATGTTGTAAAATAAGGAGAGCTGGATGAGGAGGATCCAGTTCCAGTCAGTTCCAGTCAGAGTCAGGACTCCACCCCAGAACATTCAGAACACAGCATGTCTTCATGGAGATCAGAGACTCTGCACAGGGACATTGTCATGTGGGTCTGTTAGTTTTAGTAAAGGAATAATACAACTAGTCAATGGACTTTTGATAATGAAAGTCCACTTTAAAGTGTATTAGTTTATTAGTGTACTAGTCATGCTCTTCTAGTCTCTGTGGCAATTATTAACATTAGTTTTATTAGTTAAGATTTTCTTTTAATATGTCTTTCTAAAGGTTTACTAAAAGTCTCTAAAACACACTGGGTATTAAAGCAATTTTAGATGGAGAGTGTAACACGGTAACTTACACGGAATCAGCACCACTGTGCCGTTGTCATGCCCCAAAGAGCTGAGAATCACACACTGAAACGGGACGTTAAAGAATTCTTCCTGCACTCTAAAAATGGTCAGATTGCTGTGGTGGTACTCCAGGCTGTTTTCTGTTGTACAGCTGAAAGCAGATAAAACCGAAACATTCACTGACTTACTATATTCAGTTTATGGATGATATCTAACACATACTTCGTACTTACTATTCTTCAACAGAAATTTCATCTGGTTTGGATTCAATAATGTTGTTGTTCATCAGCCAGTAAGGACTGATGGGTTCGACATGTGCAGTCTCGCATGATCCAGGGCCAATAAACACTTTGCAGTTTAACACCTGCTTTGAACCTGTAATAAAATCACCAACACTTTAACTGACTATAACAATAAAAATTTGCTATGAGCTGAAATGTTTGTTGTATTTCCCAGATATACTGACGAACTTTCCTGGCAGATCATCTTCTAGATTCCTTGGAGTGGATATCTCAACATAGAAGTAAGTAATACCAGTAAAATATTTTTTGTGATTGCTAGAATGTGTAGTTTGTGTAAATACTTGGTTATTGTGAATGTATCAAATTAGATTTTCAGCTTGTTATGTCTTTGTTGTAATTTTCCAACTTTGGGTCAGAATGGTAGTCAAAATAGCATGTGCACGCTGCAGATTACATGGGGCGTTGCTTATTTCACATGTTCACTTGTAGAAGAAATACTTGCAAAAAGTATTTGATAAATCCCAATTAGTAAATGTGTATTAGTAAAAATTATTTAAAACTGTTCCTGTATGTTAGCAGTAAAACATAGTTCTTTGTGGAATTCTTTAGAAGATTGTTATTCAAGGACAGGTGCAAATTTTCAGAAATATAGGGGGTTGCATTGGGCACTATTCAGGGACAGGTGATGTCCTGGAATGTGTGGATGCAAGAGGTTTGGGTTGCATATTCCTTGTAGACTTCAGTGCTTCACATAAATAGGATTCTTTTACATTTAAAATATTTACATGTGAACATATTCGAACTTTTTCATCTATTATTTTTCATTTTAGAATGCTACTAAGATGTCATTTATACACAGTGTATGATGTCATTGAAGCTGTCAACCAAATCAAGCCAACCAGCTAAACCCAATGTGCCCCAGGACCGGTATCTTTGGCTAATGAAAGATTTATCAGTCCTGATACTGATTTCTATGTATTTACATCTATAACAAAGACCCCTCAGAGACCGGTAACTGCTCAGAAACGATCTTCCTCGGGTAATAGGGGTCCACCAAATATGGTCAGACATTTCCTGGTGAAGACAATAAGAGGACGCTGCAGACACTGAAAAAAGGGATATTCAAATACGCTCTGCAGAAAGTGTGATCTCCGTCTCTGCTTTTTTAGGGGAAAGGAATTGCTTTTGGGACTACCAATGCATGTGAACACTGAACACTTTTTCTTTGTAAGAGATTTCTATCTATTCGGTGTTTAATACTTTATTTCTATTTTTTTTTATAAATTCTAATTTATAAAAGGCTGTTGGGTGATTATTATTTATGATATTGACTGTTACAGTGCTAGGTGGTCTTAATAATTGTTCTGACAGGGTGAAAGCAAATGCTGAAATTTGGCTTCCAACTAGGCCCAACGTTGCAATATTACACCGTTTCTCTAAAAAAACCCCACAAACATAGTAAGTAAAAACAGAGTAAAAATGGTGTAAATTTTTAGGGGTAAAATTTGGAGAATCTATGCAGTAGTATAAACGTTGGGGTGAAATTTTTACAAACTTTTTAGAGTTTGTAAACATTCTCAGAATGTTACAGACTTTCAGAAGACTCACCCAGTTTTACAGCAACAGTTTCCTGTCGTGGTTTTATGACTCTGGGCTTCTGTGGAACAGGACCTGTGCACACAGCAGTGCGGGTACGGGGTGTGAAAGAGTTCAAAGTATGCGTTGTGTAAAATGTGAAGTTTTTTTTCAGCTAATTTTCTGGCGGATACATTTACAGAAACGGTGTCTCAAAGATTTTTTACATTAAAATATAGCTGAAAATGTTTTTTTTAACTGTATATAATAATGAGCTTACAAACACACAAGCTTACACACGCACACACACGCTGGAAAAAAACTTCACACTGTATGCGTGTGTTTTCTGTGTTTGTGTGTGTGTGTGTGTGTGTGTGTGTGTGTGTGTTTACCCGGTCCAATCAGCAAGACTTGCATGCTCTGAGCCACGGTGTAGGACATTCCATTAAGGGTGAAGTTTATCACGCAGGTGTAAACGCCATCATTACTGTCTGAAACAGTGTGGAATTGCAACCTGTCAGAGTTTCTTTCTTTGCTCGTTAAGAGGCCTGCAATCCTATAAAACAAGAAATTCAAACAAATCTTAAACACAAACTAAAAAATGAGTCCAGTTCATAACAAAAACCAACATTTAACTTTTATTCACAAACAGATGTTTTTTTTATACAGATGTTTAAATAACCACAGCAGCTTATCCGTATTTGACTAATATTTCGGTCAATATTAATCAAGGAGTGTGTATGAAGGGATATTTAGTAAAGCTTAACCAATACAGTTTTTTTTTTTTTGTAAATTGATGATAGATAAATATTTTTATTTTTATTTTATTGATTTTTTATTTATTTGACCATCATTTTTAATCTTTTACAACTGTTTTTTAATTGATGTGAACAAAGGGGTTTAAACCTAAAACAAATTAAAAATGAATAAATATACATGAACTGATACATTCCTAAATAAAATCCCTGATGAACAAAAGCGTAATAAATAAGGAATATATTCTTAAATATCTCTTCAAGTTAATACCCAATAGTATTGTTTGGGAATTAACGTTATTGGTAAGGTTTTTATTTTCATTATTTTTTTCCACAAAAAAAGATCAGGCACTTAACTTCCTAAATTCTTTACCTCATACAGAATTACTAAATGCCTAATGTGTAGTTTTCAGAAGACGTTTTGAATAAAATACTTTGAGGTATGAATAACATTGTGGAAAAAAAAGGTTAAATCTTTGGAAGTAAAAATCTTTGGGTAAAAACTTTGTTTCTATTTCAGTGTGGTTTAGTCCTTGTAGTTGAGCAGAACTAGGTTGTAGCTGTCACGGGTAGTCCACCGAGGCAAGACGTATTGAGAACCCAAGTGCAGTTAATTAACAGTGTGACTATTTACAAAATACTAGAGCAAGTACATGAGCAAGTACATGAGCAAGTGAGCAAGTACATGAGCAAGTACATGAGCAAGTACATGAGCACACCACAGTGGTAATAGGGAACAACAAACCACCAAGACAAGACAGACAGAGTGACTATAAATACAGAAGACAAAACGACTAACACCTATGAACACTTAGGAACAAACTAACCAATGAGAACAGGACACAGAGACAAAGGGGATCACATGACAAAAACCAGGAAGTAAACAAAACATGACAGAAGCTAGCTTAGCTGGCTAACCTAGCCGCTAAGCTAACAAAACAAAACAAGTTAAGAAACAAGAACCTTACAGTAGCGTAGTGCATTATATGCTGATATTGCTAACAATTTTTAAAACCAATGACATTCTTAAAAAAATATTGGTGAATCCGATATATTATTATTATTATTATTATTATTATTACTTATTATTATTATTTACTACTTATTATTATTATTATTATTATTATTATTATTATTATATATTATGACATGGGTTAATCTCTAGTATTAATTTAATCTAAGAAAATTTTGGACATTTATTAGGTATACCTAATGATAAAAGACAAATAATATTAAATACTAGGCATGCCTAACTACTCTATTATGTTTACTAAATTATGTTTATGTTTATATGTAAAGGTGCAATTCAGGTGCAATAAATGTAACTGCGCTCACTGTCGTTTGTCACAATATGAGTTTTTTCCCCTACATCACCTATTTACACTCTTACCTGAAAAAAAAACCACCACAGCTAAAGGAAGGGAACGGAATTTTTTTTTTTGCTAAAAATAAGAATGTTATAAAATGTTCTAATTTTATTCTATTTTTTTCCCCTACTTATCAAAAATCCTCAGTTACCGGGAAAGCCTTTACTTAATCACAGGATACCTTCATCCAGGTCCAGCTCACGATGGAGACGAAATTCAATCTGCTGATTTTTTTCATAGCTTGACTGTCACAGGTAAGGTATCCATATCTGTTCTTGTTTAGTAGCTTGGTTACAGTGGGTTCAGGACATTCCTGCTTGACTACAGAAATGGAAAAATGCCTTACGGAGGGTCCGTCGGTGTTACTGCAATGAAAAGAGAGAAGAAAAATGTCTTGGTTAAATAAGCAGCTGAATGGTTGCAGGGTTGATGGTTAAGTTTTTTTTAAGATTTGCTTAAAGAATTACAGTAGTTTTATTTGTTTAGTGCCTTTTTCAGGTGTGTTTATTTTGGTGTCATTTTCTGACTCCGTTCCAGTGTGTTATTGGTTTGCTGCCCTGCTGAATTCATCTGTTCAAGTTTGATTTTTTCAAGTTCAAGTCTTGGAGACTTTTGGTGTATTTATGGGCCTTAGTTTGTTTTAGTTTATTTTTCAAAATATATATATAAATATATATAAAATTATATTACATTTTTTATTTATGGATTTTTCTAGAGAATTTTGCATATATGTCTTTTTTTATTAACTAGAACTGCCCAAACAAATGCCACTCAAAAACAAATGTTTGTGCTTGTGTCCTGCTTTATTTGCCAGAACTTTAAAAAAAGGCTTTAATTATACATTTCTATAAATATAAGTATTTTTGAGTGGTCTGTTCGCAGTATTGCTTTTACTTAGATTTAACTTTTCTATCCTTGTTCAAACTCTTCCTTCTTTTTCCCATATTGTTTGAAAATATCACACCACCAGATGAATTCTGGGTAATAGCCTTGGATAAAAGTCCGCTTGGACCCACACTTACAGAAAGTGTTAATTAAGTGTGCAATTAGACGAGGCGGAGAAGCTCACCAGCAAATTGGAAAAACCCTGCACACTTCTACCCTCTATCAGGAACCCGCAAATTAAGGGCACAAGGGTGCAAGTGTGGGTATTGGAACAGGGCCAAGGAGACGAGTTTGATTCTTCCAGAAAACTCTTTATTACTCCACTTTAAGGTGATACCAACACTGCTAGTGTCCTAGATATACTGTTCTACTAGTGTACTGTTTAGTTGATCACAGGTTATATTGAGTATTCTTTAAAGCATTAAACTTTATTTTGTTATTAAAAGACTTTGACAAACAGGCGATTGTTTATCAGTATAAGCCAAGTATATTTAAGTATAAATAAATAAGTATAGAGCAGATAGATTTACATTTACATTTATGGCAATTGGCCCTTATCCAGAGAGATTTACACGTATCTCTTTTAGACATTCAAGCAATTTGGGTTAAGGGGCCTTGCTCAGGGGCTCAGCAGTGGTGCTGGGAATCAAACCCAGATCTTCTAGTCCAACACCTTAACCACTGCATTACCATCTCCCCCAAACAGACTTTAACTCATCTGTGTTTTTTTTTAGTATAATCCAAGTAAACTTACTGTAGGTATAATTTTATTTAGTACATATTTGATTAGTTCACATACATTTATGCCTTATCGATTATACTTTAGTTTAAACAAGGTTTACTAACTGTACCCTCAAATAAATATTCTTTAATAGTGGTAAATCTTTGTGTGAAATTTTAAGGAGCAGAAAAAGTTTTAAAACTTTCGTTATAGTTAATTTGTTGTGAGATGTTTTTGTACCTGAAATAACACGAGAAGTTTCCACTGTGTGACTCCCGCGCAGGAAAAAAACACAGTGACTGATTTATGACCTTTAATTCGGCGTCCCAGTTCTGATTCAATTCTCGGGTCCAGTTCACACTTACAAATTCATCATCATCAAGAAAGTCTAAGATAAACACATGGCCTGCGCTGACCTCTAGATACTCTGTATACGTACAATCTGAAAGAGAACCAAAGGGACAGAAAAACAGAAAGTACTGTTAAGTAATAGTAGATTAACCTGTTTAAAGTTCAAGTTCAACATGCCCTATTGATATTTCGACCATATATAGCAGATGCAGTACAGAGTGAAATGAAACAGTGTTTCTCCAGGACCTCCCCCGGTGCTACATAAAAGACATAGAATTACACAAAAAAGTTCCATAACAAGGGCAGTGGTGGCTCAAATGGTTAAGGTGCTGAGTTGCTAATCTGGAGACCAGTAACACCTGGGTTTGAGCCCCACCACCAGCAAGCCAACCACTGTTGGGTCATTGAGCAAGACTTTTGACCCTTCCTACTCCAGGGGCGCTGTATCAGAGCTGACCCTGCGCTCTAACCCCAACTTACCAAGATGGGATATGTGAAAACGAATTTCACTCTGCTGTAAAAAAGTAAATGTGACAAAATGAAGGCATTTGTTTATTTATTAGAGGAACAACACAGGGCTAAAGGCTAAAGAAATAAATTAAGTCTTAGCAACATAAAGTGCATGTGTGCAACCTGGTGCAAACAGTGCAAAACAGACAGTGCAAATAACAAAACAAACATAAAACCAGACAATGCAAAAAAAAGACAATAGAGAACAAAACAAAACACTTAAATTAAATGGCGCTGACTAGATTATAAAAAAATGTGCAGATAGATAAAGGGATCTACAAATAAGCAGCAAGATTTGTGCAAATAGCATTTAAAGTGTCCGTGCTTAACAAAATGTATTTGTGTGTTTATGTATTGCTGTAAACATTGATTTTGTGTTGCATGTGTGTGTGTCACTTGAGGTAGTTCAAGTTCAGTTCAGTGTGTTTAGGACTGCATTTCTGTCGTCACAAAACGAGGTTAGCCCGTCTGGTTGAATGGCAGCGTTCGGGAGCCATGTTATTTTATAAATTTGTTTTAATATTAGCTGGATGTTAAAATATGACACTGGATTGCAAAAAAAAATTACTGGTCGATTATTTTTGTTATACAGTAACTTCGGCAAGATAAGAGGACTATAGATTGACTGATAATGGGTTTTACCCATATTTTTTCTGATATATAGGCCTTTTTTATTATCAATTATCAGTTTAGAGCAGCCATCTTGAAAAGACGAGTTAACAACAGGGCTTACAGTTAAAATAACTGATGTACTGATATACCTCCACTAATATTCATTTAAGCAAACACACAACCCTACACATCTATACTACAACCTAGTTCTGGCCGACTTGGGGTACTAAGCTACAACAAATTAGCAAAACTTATATAATAAAATTTGTTAATTATTTTTATTACCTGTTTGTTTACCTGATCATAAATTTTATTTAACAAAGACATTGAAAATAGTTACATTTTATTTCTTTCAGTTTCAGACTTCCTGTTTATATTTATTTAGTAAGATTAATACAAATGTTTGTTGTTAACCTTGTGTTAAAACAAGAAGTAAAGCAATAAATAAATATCGGTTATGCATATCGCTTAACATTTACATAAACATGCAAATAATTGTTAGCGGTATTGGGTTTGAAAACAATTATCGTTCGATCTTTAGTTAGAAACCAACTTTGCATTGGATTTTAGGAATTTTATAAAAGACTTGAAAGACAGAATCACGTTTTAGAGACTCTGTTTTACTTAAACTATATTAATATTTTCAGATTTTACACAAATTTTATTGCACTAGACAACATCTGCATGATGCAATGTATGCAGTTTCTGTCTAACCGAGTGCACACCTAGATTGAATCCCCTGTACAAGAAAATGATATATAACCACAGTGTCTTTGACCCAAATACGCGTTCAGTATAACGTGTGGTCTGTGACCAGAAAGAGTACCTGGTGCTGCACAACTGACTATGATTACACTTTAAAACCAGATGTGTGTAGGCAGTGACCCAGATTGACACTGGGACATTTTACACCTTTAAGTGACATTATTTTCTTTTCAGAAAAAAAAATTTAATTGTTGGTGGTACTTCAGTTGAAGAAGCTCTGACTAAAAACACGCCATTAAAAAAAACCATAATCTTAATAACGTAATGACAAAAATTGCAACAGGACTCCTTTTTTTGGAAACTGGGCTAGAAACAACTAGCGTAAAAAAAATGTATTAATCCAATTGAAGTGTGTTGTTTTTAATATTATTTTGGGCTTGATAGCTTTACTTCTCCGTAAAAATAAATATCGGACAGAAATACTGTACATACTGATTGGTCTCTTGGTTAGGGTATTTGATTAGCTGCTTCCTAAATGTAAACCAGCTAAGATACTTTCTATGTAATGCTTTGAGAAGATTAAGTAATTAAGTACGGTATATGTGGGTGGGGTTTTTTTAATCCTTAGGCTAATTGCATTGTATAGAGGAGTGTCTCAGGTTTTGTTTTTGCCTTCCAACATTTTACAGCATTTACCAGGCATCCAAGTACCAAGTACCAAGTACCAGAGTGACTTACAATAATATAACTTATACGACTGAGCAGTTGAGGGTTAAGGGCCTTGTTCAGGGGCCTAGCAGTGGCAAAATGGTGGTCATTTAACACCAGTGGCAGTGGTGGCTCGAATGGTTTAGGCGCCGAGTTGTTTATTGGAAGACCAGGATGACCTGGGTTTAAGCTGGTCAGCCACTGTTGGGTCCCTGAGTAAGACACGCTGTATCATCGCTGACCTTCTGTATGTGACTTAGACATTTGAATTCTACACCTTAACCACTGAGCTACAACTTTTTCTCTTTGTTGAGTTTTACATGTGGTAAAACTGTTGCGTCATATTGCTGTGGCCACTTTTTACCCTGCATCCTGCCCATGTCATTCAAACAAGAGTTACACCTTTCAAGAATAATTTGTTCCCATGTCCCGTTCTTTCCTGAACATGTAATTGTACCCAGATATCAAAGATTTACATTTCCTTTTCTGGCATTACGCAGACACCAATAATCCAGGGCCCCTCCAAGGCCCCTGAGCAACTGAGGTTTAACTAAGGTCTCGTCACTGAATTGCTTTATAAGGATCTGATGTATGAATCAAAATCTTGCAAAGTAGGAAAAGGTTTAGTGTAAAAAGAATTACAAGTAAATCAAAAGAAAATGCATGTACATTTCATTGACATGCCTTATGATGTGTGTTAAGCTACTCAGTGATTGACTCAGCCTGGCCACACACATTGTATGATTATGATCTCAAAGATGGGGGAGATTACAGACCAAGTTTTACTATACCTTTACATTTATAGTATTTGGCAGATGTTCTTATCCAGAGTAACTTCCGTTTATCTTATTAAAATATCTGAGCAGTGGTAATTTGGTAATGCTATGTATCAAACCCACAATCTTATGGTTAGCAGTCCTTAATCCTTAGTCCTGAGTCACTATATCATCATATAACGTATGTCTTAGAGGCTGCTGGTTTTTATTACAGCCAAATGGAAGAAACTGTAAATATTTTTGTCCTATTCTTAATAATTATAAATGCAGGAAGGATTGACTTATTTTTTTTACACCTAAATTTTAAATGTTGGTTTAATTTTTTGGGGGAAATGACTATATATAGAAAAAATATATTATCTATGTCTGTCTGTCTGTCTGTCTATTTGAACGCCTTATTTGTCTGTCTGTCTGTCTGCCTACCTACCTTTCTGTCTATTTATCTGTCTGTGTGCCTGCCTGTCTATCTATCTATCTATCTATCTATCTATCTATCTACTATTTTAGTACCATTACTTTTATATTTATTAACATTAGTCCCACTACTACCATTACCCAACTATTATTACCATTTTATCTACTACTGTTCTTACTAGTTCTATTATTACTACTAGTACAATCAATTAGTACAATTACTAGTAGGACAAATGAGTTAGGCATCGGTTAGTTTGAGCTTACAGAATTTAACTACTTATATGTATAGATATCTATATCCACACATGTATTTACTCTGGCAAGAAATAAAAAATGGGACGATGTTAAGCCCCATTTTTACAGCAGAGGAATGAATGAATCTCACCTCCGTAAAGCAGGACCAAGCTGATGATCAGGAGGAACCCACAGCACTCTCTCATTCTCTCACCCAACAGATAGACACTGCTCATCTATCACTGAACCAACTGTCTGTCTGTCGCTTGGTTGCTGCTCGACACCTGGAAAAAAAAACATACTTGAATTTTTTGGGCTGAGAAGAAAACTCCCGCTGTGGGGAGGGGGAAAAACAGTCGCGAAAAGAGAATGCGGAGAATTAGGATTTTCCTTTCGTTGTGGTTAAAAAAAAAAAAAAATGCTTATATGTGAAAGACAATAAAATACGTAGGAATTTCCCAGATGTGCGCGGCTATTCGTCACTCAACAATTACGCACGGTGGCGCGTTCCTTTCCTAACAATTTGAGCTTTTACACGTTAAGAAGGAACTTCAGACAAATTAGTTTCCGCTTCCTATTTTTTTTTCTATTTATGTGAATAAGCATTTAATCTTCTTTCATTATAATTCAGCTTTAAATAAATAATCTTGCACGTGTCTAAACGCGCACAGCAGATCGCAGTGGCGCACACCTGTAAAGACGCTATTTGGTCACACTGAATTTTGTAAACGCGCAAAAATCAGCAGGTATAAAAGGACAAAAGAGATGACGAGCCAAAAATGTATCACGCACAACCTTTTCATGTAAACGACACATGCAGAGTTAAATAAAGCGCTGACGCGTGACGCACACCAGGATTTCCACGTACCTGCGCTGTTACCCGCGTACCGCGACCTTTCACACCTTTCACGGAACGTGGAGCTTGTTGACTTCGCTCTGTGTGCGCAGACGTGTGTGTCTGTGCGTGTGCGTGTGTGTGTGGTGTGTGTGTGTGCGTGCGTGCGTGCGTGCGTGTGTGCGTGTGTGTGTGTGTGTGTGTGTGTGTGTGTGTGTGTGTAGGACGTGAATCACAGCTTTAACAGATTTAGGTTTCGGTAAAAAGGTTAGAATGAGGTAGGAAAAATTTCAAGCATAATCATGATCACATTTACAAGCAAACTCAGCAGGGTTCACGGGGGTTCAGGATTTTTTTTAATGTGCATTTTCAAAAAATTTGGAAACTTATATATGTGAATAATTTAGCAGTGATAAGCTATTATCGTAAATAATAATAAAATTTTTTTCTACACATCTTCCATTATTATTAATATAATAATAATAATAATAATAATAATAATTATTATTATTATTATTATTATTATTATTATTATTATTATTACTTATGGTCGCCACGGGGGGCGGATGAGGAGATTGCAGAAGCTAGGACGATTGTAAGGACCCACGCACTTTGGGGGGTTAATTTATAGTAACAGTGTGGAATAGGTGTTGGTGTGGCCCCAAAGTCATTCTTCTACCACCACTTTCACCATCACTACTACAAGTATTTCTACTCCTGCCATTACAAGTACTACTACGCTTATCTTTCCTACTACTGGTAACAGTAACTGGTATCTACTTTTGCCATTTCTACATTGCCACACTACTTTTAGAGTCCTTCTAATGCTACTATTAACATGACTACTCATAATACTACTACTACCACCATTACTACTCCATTGCTTCTATACTACTAGTATTTCTACTTCTGCCAGTGCAGCTACAATTACTCAGTCTAATTGCCACTATTTCTAGAGTTCTGCTACTACTGCCAATTCAACTACTACTATTAATACCATTTGACTACCACCATCACCATTAGTACTACAAGCATTTCTTCGTCTGCAATTACTACTAAAACTTCTTTAAATTCATCCTACTGTTACCATAAACATCATAATACTATTAATATTACTACCACCACCCTTACTTGTCTTACTACTAGTATTTCTACTTCTGTAAATGCTACTACTATTACAAGTCTAACTACTACTATGTCTATGGACTATTAGCCACCATTTTAACTACCACTATCAACAACTACCAGCATCAAATGTCTACTTTTTCCATTACTACTTCTACTATTCTACTAAGCTTTCTACAAGTACAATTTTTATGTACTACCATTAAGTCCTATTAACACCATTCCAACAACTACCACCACTACAACTAGCGCGTCTACTTTTGCCGTTACTACTACTTGTTCTAGAGGCCGACCGATGCTACCCTCAACATCACTACCACTATCATTACTATTACCACTACCACCACTATTATTAATACCATTTTTAATGCTAGTATTTTTAAGCTGCTACTACTACTGCCATTCCAACTACCACTTTTAATACTACTATTACTACTCCTGAAACTGATACTTTCATCATTACCATTGTGCTCACCGTTAATACTTTTCCAGCTACCAATCCAACTATTTTTACCATTACTTCTACTGTTACAATTACTTCTACTACTATATTTTATTACCTCTACTTCTAATACTAGCTTTATCGCTCCTCCTACTACTATTACTAGTAGTGACGTTACTATTTTTACCTATTGTCTTATCATCATATATGGTTTCACTTTGGAAGTGAGACTTTAAAAAACCTGTAAAGAATATACTTGACATTTAAAGGTTTAGCACATGCAACTTTTCTAAAGATATTGGAAAATAAATTATAATAAATAATAATAAATGTTATAAAATTATAATTTTTAGCTGAAAGGAAAATAAATAATAACAAAATAATTAAGAATCGATCATTAGTCTTAAAACTGATTCTTTGTGGACCAAACAATAAACCATGAGTAAAATTGTGCCCCTTAATTTCTCTAAACTAAAAAACCCTCTGATTAAAAACAGAAATATCAGTTTGTAAAAAAAATCCTTTAAATCTTAAGGAAAAAATTGCTGAAGATTCCAGTGACGCTTAGCGGAGTAAAGACTCAGACGATGGGTTTTGGTTCCTCCCAGAATTTCCTTCCTCCTGAGTCTGTGGGTTTTTCACTCTTGCAATGGCGTCTGGTAGAAGTGCACAGTTAATGTAATTTTCAGTAAACAGTTATTTTCGGATAACCGTATATTCTTATGTCCTTCAAGTTAAGTGCATGACAGAAACCATCAGTGTGACATAATGGCAGTGGGTGTGGCCAGCATTAAAAAAATCTAAAGGGGAAGTGCTAGTCTAGTGGTTATTGGGTTGGCCTGGTAATTGGAGGATCTGGGTTTGATTCCCAGTTACCACTGCCAGGCCCATGAGCTTAACCCCCAATTGCACAGTTGTATAAATGAAATAAATCTAAACTCGCTCTGGATAAGGGCGTCTTACAAATGCATACAAACTTATTGTTGCCTTCCGGTGGCTGGCAGGGCAACACACCCGGCAAGCCTGACTGAGTCCTGACAGTCACGTGTACAATATTGTGTATGGTCAAGATTCTAGGGCACCTAAGCATTAAATAAATAGGTTTTTAAACATCCTTTTTCTCCTATAATAACTTTCACACATATGAAAAATTGTTCTAGTCGGTTATGCCATGTGAACAATGGGATTTGTTTATTTAGCCACAATAGTATTAGTGAGATCAGACACTAATGTTGGGTTCCAGTTTATCCCAAAGGTGTTCAGTTTAAAGAGGTTGAGTCGGTGTCAGCACTCTGTACAGGACACTGGAATTCTTCCACTCCAATCAGAATACAGTGTCCTTATAGACGTCAGAGGCTTTGTTCTAGACGACATTGTGGCATCATTTTGGGTAAAACAAAGCTTTGGCCATATAGTGTAAGTATAAATTTTACATATTTTGCTGATTGGAAGATCATGGGTTTAATTCACAGTGCCACCAAGCTGCCGCTGCTGGGCTGTCGGGCGAGCCACTTAACCCCGAACTGCTTAAAAAATATGAGATAAAGGTACAGGTATGTCTCTTTCAGATAATGGTGTCTGCCAAATGCCAGAAATGTAAATGTATAAACTAATATTATAAACCAAATGTCAAATTGCAAATGCTCAAAGAGGTCAAAGTTAAGGGCAGGTGAGTAAGAGGGCATGCCAGAGCAGCCCAAGGAAGAGGAGTTTGAATGTGAGGTGGAGGAGCCGCAGAAAGAGTTTACGTTTTAAATGAAATTCGGGCATCGATTATGGACCATGTCAACAATCTGGACCTGTTCCTTTGTTTGGGAAAAGAAGTAGCATTGTGGTTAAGGTGTTAATGGTAATCAGCAGATTATGGGTTTAATTCCCAGCATTTTTAAACTGTCAGTGTCGGGCCCTTAAGCAAGACCCTTAACCCCCAATTTCTCAGTTGGAATTTAAAAAAAAAGGATATAAACGTTATTCGTTCTGGATAAGGGCGTCTGTGCAAACTTTTAGTGCAAACTAAGAATCAAGACTTAATTTAACTGAGCTAATCTAACTGAGCAAAACGAAATACAACTTTTTTTTTAATATAAACTCAGTTGGCACAAACCAAATACAACCCAACATTTAACTAAGAAAGTCCTCTGATCTACACTCTAAGCGCAGATACGATGAGTTTACTAAATCATTTAAGGGAACTGGTTGCCCTATTAAAAAAAAATATATATAGTGTTTTCTTGAAAACTTGAATGAAATTCACTGATAACAATCTATTCAAGTTTAACAGATTTAATGCTTTTGATTTTTTTTTTTATTGGATTAAATTACATACAAAAGAATCGAACAGGTTTTTATTTTAAATGAAATTTTAAAATACAGCAATACATTCAAGACAAATCCATTTTTCAAGCCCTTCAGTAAAAACAATAAGTCATTTCTCCATTACTCAAAAAACTTGAATGAAAACAAAGAAAACAATTAAAGAGTCATTTTGGCTTGTCAGTTCTTTCAGGAACTCGCACATGGGTTAAATAAAGCGAAACATACATACAAAAAAACCCTTACAAGAACAGAGTAGATTTACTTACATTTACATATAAATTACATATAATAATGCAGTACACATTAAATATTTTAAGTATGTAAATCCGCATTTACTGTGTAGCACGGTGGAGGCAGCACTATGCTCTAGCTCTGTTTCTTACCAGAAGGAAATAGATTTATTTCTGAAGAAACCCGTTCCATTCAGCCAGATATCCGCATTCAGGCTCGTACTTCTGATTAACAGCCGTGTCTGGATGGACCTGATGTATTTCTTTGTAATTTTCGCTTCAGCTTGTCTATCGGAAATCGTGTATCCTTAAAAGCCACACTTCTGGATTTTCACGTCTATTTCCTTGTTTTTACTAGTCTATTGACTGATTAGTCTATTGCTCACTGATTTCAAGTCAGTTTTGCTATTTAGGGCTTGGCTGCTTTATCTGTAATTATAAACTGACTTTAATTGTCCTTGTTGAATGACTAGTTTGATATGAAAGTATAATTTATTTCTGGGTATTCACATCCAATAAAAATAAAAATAGACTAAGAAGGTTTAAAAGCATTAAAAGTTATACTTCTTTAAGCCAAATAATAATAATCATAATTAATTATTTAAATAAATCATAATTCAATTATTTCAGAGACTGACCCAAGGGCTTATACAGAGAGTTCAATCATTGTAGATCATCACAAAATCCATCCATTTGAAACACACAGTGCTTTTGAAGGCTTTTATGGGTTCCAAATATAGGCCATGAAATAGTCTCTCTCTCGCGTCTTATCTCACAACAGCTAAACAAAACATTTTACCTACCTCCACTACATTGTGGACAACTTCAGCGAGGTCGCTCAGTCTCAAATGTATTTGGAAATTAAAATCTATTTACATTTACAGCATTTGGCAGACGCCCTTATTCAGAGCGACTTATGCAACTGAGCAATTGGGGGTTAAGCTTAGAATCGAACCCACAATCTTCGAGTTGGTAGTCCAACACTTTAACCATGAGCCACCCCTCTTCCACACTACTATTTTACGCCAGTAGGTGGAGACAGAGACAAAAAAATTAACCAGCAGTTAGCTAAGAGGAGAGTCTAGTTAAGGTGTAACCTCTAACTCTGAGGATTACATTTCTGGCATTTGCCCCTATCCAGAGATACTTACAGTTATGGTCCAGGCTTAAGCTGCCCAGCAGTGGCAGTTTGGCGGTGCTGGGAATTTAACCCACAATTTTCCAGTCGGCAGGCCAACATCTTAATCACTGAGCTACCACATGTCAAAGCTTCCCATTGTTCTTTCGAATCCATTTAATACAAATAATTAAGATTCATTCAAGTTTTAATTCAATTGATGTATTTATTTAACCCCTATTAATAAAACGACATTACAGAAATCAGGGTATTAATTTAGATTTGAAAAATGTAATGGGAGTTTGAAACTATAACATAATAAATACAAAACATTTATTGATGCTTCATTTATGTTAATGGAGAAAAATATCTATAATAAAAACTGGGCATTGTTTTAATACGAGAAAGTGTAGAATACAGTAAGGAATATAACTCAAACAGAGGCAGTATAGAATATAACTCAAACAGAAACAGTATAGAATATAACTCAAACAGAGGCAGTATGGAATATAACTCAAACAGAGGCAGTATAGAATATAACTCAAACAGAAACAGTATAGAATATAACTCAAACAGAGGCAGTATAGAATATAACTAAAATATAACAACAGAAACAGTATATAGAATATAACTCAAACAGAGGCAGTATAGAATATAACTCAAACAGAAACAGTATAGAATATAACTCAAACAGAGGCAGTATGGAATATAACTCAAACAGAAACAGTATAGAATATAACTCAAACAGAGGCAGTATGGAATATAACTCAAACAGAGGCAGTATAGAATATAACTCAAACAGAAGCAGTATAGAATATAACTCAAACAGAGGCAGTATAGAATATAACAAAACAGAATACACTCAAACAGGCAGTATGGAATATAACTCAAACAGAAACAGTATATAGAATATAACTCAAACAGAGGCAGTATGGAATATAACTCAAACAGAAGCAGTATAGAATATAACTCAAACAGAAAAAACAGGCAGTATAGAATATAACTCAAACAGAGGCAGTATAGAATATAACTTAAACAGAAACAGTAGTAACTAGAATATAGAATATAAACTCAAACAGAAGCAGTATAGAATATAACTCAAACAGAAAGAATAGCAGTATAGAATATAACTCAAACAGAAACAGTAGGGAATATAACTCAAATAGTAACAGTAAGGAATATAACTCAAATAGTAACAGTAAGGAATATAACTCAAATAGTAACAGTAAGGAATATAACTCAAATAAACAGTAACAGGAATAACAATAACCTAAAAAGTAACAATAAGGAATATATAACTCAAATAGTAACAGTAAGGAATATAACTCAAATAGTAACAAAATAGTAACAAATAGTAAGAATATAACAACATAGGAATAACAGTAAGGAATATTAACAAGGATAGTAACAATGTAAGAACAGGAATATAACTCACAATGTAACAGTAAGGAATATAACTCAAATAGTAACAGTAAGGAATATAACTCAAATAGTAACAGTAAGGAATATTAACTCAATAGTAACAGTAAGGAGGAATATAACTCAAATATTAACAGATGAGGAATATAACTCAAACAGAAACAGTATGGAATATAACTCAAACAGAAACAGTAGGGAATATAACTCAAACAGAAACAGTATGGAATATAACTCAAACAGAAACAGTGAGGAATATAAATGCTCAAATAGTAAACAGTAAGGAATATAACTCAAATAGTAACAGTAAGGAATATAACTCAAATAGTAACAGTAAGGAATATAACTCAAATAGTAACATGAGGAAATAGTAACAGTAAGGAATATAACTCAAATAGTAACAGTAAGGAATATAACTCAAATAGTAACAGTAAGGAATATAACTCAAATAGTAACAGTAAGGAATATAACTCAAATAGTAACAGTAGGAATAACAGTAACAGAAGGAATATAACTCAAATAGTAACAGTGAGGAATATAACTCAAATAGTAACAGTGAGGAATATTAACTCAAATAGTAACAGTAAGGAATATTTAACTCAAATAGTAACAGTGAGGAATTTAACCCAAACAGTAACAGTAAGGAATATTAACTCACATAGTAACAGTAAGAAATATAACCCAATTTGTACAAACAGTAATTTGTACATTTACACAGCTTTTTACCGTCCTTTAATTAACAATGCTTCTTGTTTCCAACTTTTTTGGCCGATTTTGGTAAGTTGGTAGTTACATTTTCAGACACGCTTTGCACACTTTGCAAGCAAGTGTTTATATTTAAATTAGTAAGGCATTAAAGCTAAGAAGCCAAACCAAGAGAGACGACAGAATTTAAAAGAAAATTTGAAGAAGGCGGCAGCGAAAGGGACAGTCATTCTGTCAGCATGGAGAAAAAAGTGAGCTAATCAGAGACTGATGGCAAAAAGGCATTCATCATATGTACAATCTTCACTTTATTCATATTTCATTTTTAATCTTATTAGAAATTATATATATACACACTCACACACACACACACACACACATTACATTTAAGCTCCTGGGACACACTCTGTACGTTTATGGTGCTGCAACATGAACAACACAACAGGTAAAGTATTAATAAACTTGAGGGGATTTAACAGACATTAGGGCAACCAATAATTAAACAGATACAGAGACAAGAACTGAGCACAAGGTTACAAATAAATGGAAATAGTTGCCCTCTAATGGTCTGATGGAGAAGTGCCCCAAACATCTCTGGTAAAAATGCAACATTTTATCTGAGTGTTCATGTAAAATTGCTTTTTTTAAGGCAGCTGCTCTGAGGGCACTCTTTTGGCTCGAGTACAGAAAGCTATCGCTTATTCGTGTGTTACTGATTAATACTAGGGGTATAGAAATCAGTTTTTTAATAATTAGTTATTTAGTAAAATTACTGCCATGCAAATCCTATAAGAACAAAACGGTTAAATCTAAGAAATTTTTGTGCCCAGAATAAGTGGTGTGTGGTAAGTGGGGGTATTTAGATATATTATAGCAATGGTATTTATACCAAAATGCAATATTATATTTAAAAAACCAACAACACAATATTATGTTAACAGGATACAAACATTTGTATTATGTAAGCAACATGATTACAACAAATAAAACTGATAACAGGTGTGTTAAATTTAAAGGTTTGGGCCAATCCTGTGTACTTATGCCACAAATGTATTCTAATCGAAAGCATGAGCACATTGAAACACCAGATTGGATCTCACATAAACAGTTAAGCGGAATCTTTCGGAATGATGGGGAAAAAAACAACAACATTTGTTTGGTTTGGTGGACATTTGTACCTGATGCCTGCTCTTCACTGATACCATTTTAAGGCGCATGCAGACGTCTTTTATTTTATTGGCTGGAGTTGAAGATATGTGCTTTACATTTTTACAATCTATAATCTGTCCACACCTGGTAACAGTATGCCGACCAATCGATCCATTGCCTTTAGTATAATGTGCTGCTTGTGTAGTATAATGTACTTTACTCCCTGTCCCTGAAACAGTTCTCAAGAGTCCAGAATCGATTCTAAATTCAAATAAGATTGCGACGATGCAGGCCCGCACCGCTGCGTGCAAGACACAGAAAAATGATGTCTAACCGAGCGTTTGTTGCAGGCGCGCCTAAACACTTGAACTTCAATAAAGAACGAAAGCAGTTCAAAAAGTACTAAACTGATTTATTAGATACAGACATGCAATTTTTTTCTTCTGTCTCACAACCCTGTGCTCATGCACTCTCGCCGAATCACAGCAAGCCCAGAGGGAGAAAATGCATTTACCCACACTAACCACATCTAAACAGTGTAGTCACATAAGCACTGACTGACGCACGTTCGTATGCTGGGGAATTTACTTAATTTGAACAAAAATGGACAATTTAATCGATATCAAATTTAAAATCAACTGTGTGGCAACACTTTGCAAAGCTTCCACCGGATTCTAAAAAAGGCGAAGTGAATGACTCGATCAGTGGTGGGTTTTATTTCCAAGGATTTGTGCCTGCAATCAGTCGTGGATAACACAGGGTTTCGCACTGTTGCAGGTGCTTGAGCCGAGGTACAGTGTGCCCTTACAACGTTATTTAAATGTTCTTTGTAAATGTTATAATAATCTGACATTTCAATGTTTCATTTAAAGATTTTTTTTATCCTGAACACAACTTTGTTAATAAAAAAAAATAAGAAAGATTAAATTACTGTACTGTACGTGTACCCAAATTCTGGGTGCTTTTTCCCCCTCAAACTGTTTCTCACACTTCCCTGAGAATACTTTTACAAAATCTGTGTGAAGTTTGCGTCGGGTTGCCAGTGCTGCAAATTACCCTCCATCAACATCGAGGAAAAATTGCTGAGAGGAGTTTGTAACTGCAGGTATACCTCTGAGAGAATCACAGCAGAGAAGTACAACTCAATAAAGACAACATTTTAGACCTGTTGGTCTGTTTGTGTTATTTATCTCTTTCTGCTAAACTGAATTAAACTAGATAGATCAGTTTTAAAAACCTCTTCCAAGCCTAAGCGTCCATGTTTCTCCAGAAATTGTGATTTAAGCTCACAGAAGAACCCTGGCATGAACGCAAAACTATCTCTTATGTTGTCTTTCTCCATACAAAGCTTTTTTCATTAGGCGGATTTCATTTACAGAGGTCTCACATAGGTCCTGTAAGCATTCCATCCTTCAAGTGCACTCATACCTGAGTTTGTTGAAAGTTATCACAGACACTTCCTGAGTCAATTCCCAATTCACAAATTCAAAAGAAACCTTTTCTTTGAGTGACGTTTGGCTTTGCCTCTCACCGGCATGTGGTAGCGCACTTTCCTCCAGAAGCGAGCAGAAACAGAAAACGATGACAGAGATATCTCGATTTCTTCTCCGTCTTCTACTGTCCTCTGGCACGCCCACCTTCTCCGCCTTTTCCAGGCTTGTAAAGCTGCTTGCTTGTCACACAGGAGACGCAGCGACTCTGGGAGGATGGAGAGATCGCTGAGCTGCTCCATCTCCAGAAGTATGACCGGGAGCGACTCATCCAGTAAGGCACGCCGGAGGCCGGTCTGCTGCTCGAACCACGACGTCCCGTCTGGCCTGCTCAGGGACGAGCTGGTGTATAGCAGTAGCAGGCGACGGCAGAGATTCATCGTCTCGTCCACTACATCCGCCACAGCTACAAAAAAGTTTCATATATTAATCAATTTGATATTTAATACTTAATAATTACTGTTCCTGATATAACAGCAAATGTCTACCTGCTCTTTTTACACATTTGGGTTTGGACTTTCCCTATTGCAAGGCATTGTGGGAATTCATGAACATTCTTAAAGACATTTATATTGCTCTAATAGAAAATTCTAAACATGAATAAACAGCTTAATTTACACCAATCATACTAATATATTCTAATAATGTGTAACTCACACACTCTTTGCATGTCCACTCTGCAATGTGATGCAATATTTAATCATCGAGCACCAACAATCGCATAGTTTTAAAGTATTAGGAAGTTTTCATCTGTTTTCTTTTTCAGAAAAATATTCAAAGACAATAAAGTCTTCAAAATTTAAACAGAGCATTGACCTCATTCCTAGCACAACATTATGGTGATTAAAGTAAAGGTCGGCCGATGATCGTTTTTACATATTTTCCTGATATTTGAGCTCTTTTTGTTATGGGATATCAGCTTTTTAATATCGGAATCACGAATTTATAACCCGTCCTGTGTTAGTTTTTAGAATAGCCTATTCCAGAAGTTTATTACGGCACTGCAAACACTGCAACAGCGCTAGTAGTCAAAGTAAGTTAATTTTCTCGAATATTATAATGTTATATTTTATTTAGCATATTAGTGGGAGTTATGCTTCTACAGCTCACAATAAAACTTAAAACCTTCCTAAAAATTTACATGGTTTAAATCTTGTTGGAAATATTTGTATGTTGTTCCTTAGTTACCCTTAATGACCTAATTAAAGCTTATCTTTTTAAAGCAATATTAGTTTTTCTTTTAGTTTTTGTCCCGGCTTTTCATATTAATGTAGAAATAAACATTTACATTTGCAGCATTTGGCAGACGCCCTTATCCAGAGCGACTTACAATATTCCTTGTTATATAACTAATGAGCAATTGGGGGTTAAGGGCCTTGCTCAGGGGCTCAACAACAGTGGTGGCTTGGTCGACCTGGGAATCGAACCCACAACCTTCGGGTTGGTAATCCAACACCTTAACCATGAGCCACCACTTCCCACACATTGTTGACATTGTTGTCAAAAATGTTTGTTCAGGTTAGTACTGTTGTCTATCATTGGGTGAAAAACAGAAACTGAACAATAAATAAGTACATAAATTAATAAATATCGTATTGGTTATCGCTGATATAAACATGAAAAAAAAAATCAATTAATATTTATAAGAACTGCAATAGTTTTTACAGTAATTTACTGCCAATAATCTTAAGGCCAATCAAACTTTGACTAGCAAAGTGTTAAAGCTGTCGAACAGTAAGTCTAGTCCCATTTTTTCTATTAACTCTATTAAGATTTTTATTAATAGATAATAATAAACAACCAACTTCTGCTTCAATATTTTATGTTATTCTGGGTTGTTGTTTATTGTATTTATAGAGTAGGTTAAATGTTTGGTGTTATGTTTTTTATTATGTTATTCATACATGACTTGACTATTTTTACCTTGTCCAGGTAGACTGTCTCGACCCAGGATAAAGAGGCGGTAGCCATAGTGTTCCTCTAGGACCTCTGGCAGTGTTTTTAAAACAAAAGCCTCCACCGCGGCACTCAGCGTGTCCCCTTGGTCTCGGGGATACACCACATAGGCGTCATACAGTTTCCCGTCACCATCTGCGGGCAAATATATCAGAACCTTTAACAACCAAAATAAATTTGAATCTAGTTAAAAAATTTATTTTACATTGTTTAACTGTAAAGCATTTACATACATTCAGGTTAAAAACAAAACTCTACTCATAAGAACTGTTTATTTCATCAGTTATTAAACCACAGACAAAAACCCCAGGCGTTAATTTCTAACAAACCAAATTAAATTTGTCCGTAAAAACACTAAAACTTTAGTGTTTAAATGTTTTTGTGTGTATGTGCTTATTGTAATTGTAAAATTTGCAGACTATTTATGATGAGCTCTGCTCTTAACAGGGCCACGCCTTATTTTTTAAATTACAGACATACAAAGAAGGAAATGATTACATATAATGTTGCCTACGATTGTTTCAATGCCTGCAATCTGTTTGACAAATGTACATCAAGCTTATGCATTTATTACTTTGACATGTATTTAAATAATAAAAAAAGTATATATTATTAACTGGCAAATTAAACGCAAGCTCATTTTACAATGGGAGGAATTTGTTTAGTTTAGCTGCCTCGTGGTATCTGAGTTTGAGTAATTCACATTCTTCCCACAGTGTTTAAACGAGATGAAGGAAAACACAGGTTTTTCCTACCTGTGCTCGCATAAAAGAAAGGAAACAGAGCCCGGAAAAGCAGAGCGAGCTCCACCTTAAACACTCTGTACAGGAGAAGTACCGAGACAAAGAAAGAAGTCATGCTGGTGGCCAGGAGTATGATCGGCAGGCGGAGATCAGGATCTAACCACGTACGGAAAAGGGAAACGATCGTTAGTACAATTTGATTAGAACATTTTGCAGTCATCAGAAAAAGAGTTTTAAAGTCTTTAAAAGATAATGCATTTAAGAATTTGTTCAATTTTTTATCATTATTTCTTAGGATCGCTGACAAACAAGCAACGACGTCTAAATACAACAAGCCAAAGCAGAGACAATTAAACAAAACCTAGCTAGATATTATATACATACAATTAGACATAAGTAAATGAAGGGCTTTTACACAGTAGTATTTATCCCACCTGCAGGATGTAGGGTAAAATAGCCAACCGCATTTCCTCTGTGGCTTAAAGCCCTGCAGGTGAAGTTCAGGTTGAAATCACCTGGCTCAACCCGAGACACCAACAAACTGCGCTCCAACCACCAGCCTTCGGCAACCTGGAGATCACTGTGAACAAGGTTACAATCCCTTAATTCCATCAAGTGAAGACAAATCTAAATGGGGAAAAAGTGAAAGCTGCAAGCCACTGGTATAAAAGGACTATGGCGAATGTTATGTCTGAATGTTTAGTATGTGAAAAACAATAGGTGAAAGGTTTACGGATGGTCTACAATTTCCGCACGAATTCTCAAACGTACTTAAATGATGGACACTTTACTATTCCATGAGGCTGCAGGAAAGACCCCCCTCATCGTATACGAAATTGGCAGGAAGCACATATTCACATTTCACATTCACACATTCAAGCATTTGGCAGACGTCCTTATCCAGAGCAACTTACATTTATCTCTTTTATACATCTGAGCAATCGCGGGTTAAGGGGCTTGCTCAGGGGCCCACAGTGGTGGCTTTCTGGTCTTTCTGGTATCAGTCCAACAACTTAACCACTAAGCCACCACTTCCCCATACGAAATACTAATTTTAATACATGATTTGACTATTTTTACCTTGTCTAGGTAGACTGTTTCGAAACCAGTATAAAGAGGTGGTAGCCATAGTGTTTAGGCACTTGACGTGACGAGGCACTTGTTTAACATCATCCAAGTTTAAATTCGAGCTGCTGTGATGTATAGACCATGTGACAATATCAACTTGGTGGATTTAATTATAAGTACGACAATGTTTAATTCTTACGACACTATATAGAAGGTCCGTTTTGAAAATAATAGCTGAAAATTAAGTGGGGGGGATAATTGCTTTTGTTAAATCCTTTTGCTGTTTGTTAAAAAGTTTGATGTCCTTTTTTTGTTATTTATTTTAGCGAAACAGATTCTCATTGTTTTGGCTTTGATCAACAAGTTTCCATCATCGTTTCCTCTTGTGCAGCAGGAGAAAAGGAAATGGGGTAAGAATTGTTTACACGCATTGGGGAACTAAGCAGTGCTGCAAATCTGACCGTTACAAGGTTTCGTAAAAAAGAGCTGAGCTTTGCTGATCTTTTAGGAGTTGTTTTTGGTCAGCGAGCTGTGTTAAGCACCAGAATGTTTCAGTGATGTGAATATTAAAGATTGGTTAAATCTTGCATCCTTGTGCTGTTTAATTAGTAAAAAAGGACAAGGACTACTAAAATAAAATTTAATTTAACAAAATAACAATTAAAAAAAAGGTCCCAGGCAGTTGTTTACTGTAAATTTTTGCTGATATCTTGCTAATGATGACAGTCGAAAGTGTAAAAAAAAAAGAGATCTTTTTTATATAAAGCAGGTCTTTAAGATTCTGGTCATTATTTTAGTGACCATTTTATATTCAAATTGTATCCTAATAAAATTAGGATCCATTCAATGGATTTAATTTACAAAGCAGATTTATAGCAAATAAATCAATTTAGGATCAAAATGTAAATTAAAATAATTCCCTTAAACTGGATCTAATACACACGCATACAAAAAAATATAAAGTTTCTCACGAAGCATCAGTGAAACATTATGAGTCTCAAAGTGTTAATTTCTCTGGAAACTTACTTTTGCGCCCCCTGGTGGATGCGTTCAGAGGTGTTTGGTAAGACATAATGGCCCTTAAAATCCCAGACCACCACCGTCATTTGAATTCCTTGGGCAGGTAAAAAAACCCGACATGTCTTGTTAATGGAGGAACCTGCACACACACACACACACACACACACGGAAGCTGATGATCCTGTACGGTTCCCGTATCCTTACGTTGTGTTTGGTTTAAAGTGTAATCCATCTCACCTGGGGCTACTTTCATGGTGTCGACAGAGGGTTCCAGCATTTGAGGATGTTTTAAACTCGACTCTGAGAGATAAATGAGAGAAGACATGCTAGGAATGTGTGTATAGATGGGAAAAGGTTGCAAATTTCTCATCCTGTAGCTGTGGCGCAGATTTAACTGTCTTAACTATCAAACCTCCAAAATTTACTGAAAGCATCATTTTTACTTAACAAAGGACGAGATGCAATACATTATAATTTAAAAATTAAATCCATGTTCCTTTAGTTCCAGCTATTCCATTGCCGATTACCTGCATCAAGGTGTGTTCCTGACCTCGCAAAATAACTAGCCCGCCGTCCTGGGGTTTCAGTAGGGCTACCAATTAAATTGCGACTGTTTTGCGATTGCGATTAATTGCGCAGGCCAAGAATATACCATCTTAGATGAGGGTGGAGTGAGGATGACTAAATTAATTATTATCCTTTAGCTTCTGACAGACTAAACACACCTGCTCCAGGTAATTAGCAGTGGGTTGGGCAGGGACAGATGAAACAAGAACTCATCTGTATATAAGTCGCCTAACCCCGTGTGTCTTACGTCAGAGGCAGGTTCTCCCCGTTTCTCACCGGTTATGCCACACTCGATGGTCTCTGTGACTTCACTGAGGACTCCGCTTAGGTTAAAGGTCATCCTGCAGGTATAAAACCCAGCATCATTGGGGGAAACCTGGTGGACGTGAAGCATCAGGTTGTTATCGCTAAAGTGAAACTTGGATCCTTCCTGAAGAAGTTCACAGCCCTGAGAGAGGAGAAGCAGAGCGAGCGTTCAACAAAGCCTGGAATTCTGATGATCTTTGATTTTATTTTTTTCATTTACACACACACACACCCACACACACACACACACACCCACACACACACACACTCCTACCTTGTACCAGTGTATAGAGTAGCTGTCTACTACACTAGTGTAGTCGGTTAAAGGACATCTCAGGTTGTCGTTCACGTGACTCTGTATCCTCTGCACTGCGGCGCGAGAACGATGACATTCTCCAGACACCTCATCCTTCTCCACCAGTAGAACCCGCACCTGTCTGTAACACTTCTCCGGAGTTCTGATGCGCAAAAGAAAAATTCAGTTCAACTCTATCTCTCAATTCAAGACATCTCTTTCTCTCTCTCTTGCAATTCAATTCCACTTTTTCTCTCTCTTTCCCTCAATTCAATACAACTCTCCCTCCCTCTCCCTCCCTCTCTCTCTCTCTCTCTCTCTCTCTCTCTCTCTCTTTCACTTCAATACATCTCTCTCAATTCAATACAACTCTCCCTCTCTCTCTCTCTCAATTCAATACATCTCTCTCAATTTAATACAACTCTCTCTCTCTCTCTCTCTCTCTCTCTCTCTCTCTCTCTCTCAATTCAATACATCTCTCTCAATTTAATACAAACTCCCCCCTCTTACATTAATCTTTCTTTGCACACTGATCAATACAACTCTTATCTATTTTTTCTGGTAAATATAACTTCAAGTCAATTATACACTAATAATCTATGCGCCCTCCTCATGCTCTGTCGTGCGTGCTCTTAATTATTCACTTCGCAGCCGAAACTAGCAGGCGCTCTTGCATTCTCTATCAACGCATTGCTACTCAAAGTCATTTTCGACTCTCCGACTTTTTTTAAAATTGTTTACAGTCACTATTTTGAGAAAATAAATGTAATAATACTTGAATCTTAGAACTCGCTGCGATCATGCAGGCCTCGCTGGCTCACCACTAGTCGCCATTCTACTCTCTGTCACACCTAAGAAATCATCTCCTCTCACAGCCGCACTACAAAGGGAGCAAACTCAGCACATGCCACGCACCTCACTGCAATGGCACAATCTTCCGGGAGTGGGCGGCTACGTGGCGCGTGCGAAGTGCAAAGGGAAAGCATCCTGCTCCTCGCTGTCGCTCCTCCTGTGGCTCGGACATTTAAGTTGGGGACTTGATCTAAAGCTGGCTAGCTCCTACAGGCGCGCTCCTCTTTGTAAGTCATCTCCTCACGCTCGGGAAAAAAAGTCCCCCTCCTCCCTTGGTGACCTACTGTTTACAACCATAAACACTTAAGCCGGGGAACAGCCAAACCCCCTTGGTCGCGCACGACACGCCACCACACGTACCGGGCATCTGCTATGAGTGCACGAGACACCGCACCGTACACCCGTGTGCCCCTTGCGACGCCAACGCAGCCGCGCGCGCGCCTGCAATCTAACAAAGGCGGCTCGTCCGACATCAATCCGTTCCCGGCGAGCTCGCCCACTGTAGTGGCCAAGGCCGTGCACGCCTCTTTTCTAGACGCGGGGAGTCGATACGGTTCTCTACCCGCGCGTGTAGGTCCACACCGCCTCTATCAACATATCCCAAACACCTGAAGCCGAGTTTGGCGTACATACGAGTGTTAGTGGAGCGCGGCCGTGCCACTATGGCCGGCGACACCCAGGCGCACAGGGCCGCTTGTTGTCCTCTTTGTACAGGAACTAGCCTGGGAGTGCGGAACAGTCCGTACAGCATTGGCTAGGCGAGGGTTGCGGGCGGGGGGGTCGGGTGGCCGCGGTCGGTTTCGCGCGCGAGCTAGGGCACATGTGCCAGGACGGTGGGGGTGGGTGCGTCTGGGGGGGGCACACAAAATGCGGAGCGCGTGTGTGTGAGGCCCGGCACTGGGGGGGCCATTGAGACAGGCCACATCGTGGGCCGGGGAGATTGTGTGTGGGACAGGGCTGGAATGTGGGGTGGGAGTTGGGTGCGGCCTCAGCGCGAGTGAATGAAAGGGAAAGAAAAAAGCACGTCTGAACATAGGTGGTACGGGGTGAGGTGGGGGAGAGAAAGTTGGTAATGGAAGGAAAGACACTGGGTCTCACAACATGAGGTACGCGACCCCCCCGCCCCCCCGTCCCTACTGCTAGAGGAGGAACAGTAGAGAGGCAATGCACCCGGCAAATGGACTTGGTCGAAGGGGAGACTGCTGGCGTGGCATGTAGGGGTTTGAAGGTGGGACCCGTGGTGAAGACTGATTGCTAAGCATCACAGCAGTACCGCGACTTGCCAGGTGGGGCTCGTAAGGTCGGGCTCTCTGGATCCCATAGTTGTCAGAAGGCTGTGCGCGTCCCTGCGGTTCCATTGGTCGGGGGTCGGAGGAACCTGCATGGAAGATCCTCGCATTACAGTGTCTGTGTCCTCTCCGCCGACTCCAGGCCGGTCCCAAGGAGGGGAAAGCCCGGCGACGCGCGCAAGCACTGCGCGCAAAAAGCCTCGCGAAGGGGGCGGCTCGCACCAGTCTTTCTTATTATTAGGAGTCCCCAGTCATTGGATAAGACTCCCCGAAATCGATATCTGGGCACTCTCGCTACACGACAAGCCCCTAATTATGAAACAATAAGGCGTGTATAAAACATGAATGAATCTCTCGCTTAAAAAAAAACATAAAGTATTGTCGTAAGCACATACTGCACAAATACTCTGTACAAATATACTCTTAAAAAGAACTATCAGCTCTAAAAAACATAATAATATTCATAACTCCTGCAAAGTAAATATCACAGATTCCTGGTGTGTAAAGCGACTGGAACAATAACAGTCCTGAAAGTTCACCCAGACTGAAGCGATAACCCCACCTCTCATCATCACCTGGAAATAGAGTGATTCTGAGATTAGGGAAAGCTATATGATGGTTTTGGGACCTGTATAATTTGAAGGTTAATTATAGTGTGTGTGGCTCGTCAGAGCAGGCAATCACAATCAGCTGCAGGAGAAAACAAGTGGGTCAGAAGGCGAACGGCTGATTGAAATCACATTGATTATAGTCGGAGGTTACGGCTCCTGATTCTCAGAGCTGCCCAACATCTGTTCACTTCAAGACGAGGTACAGGGAAAAAAAAGCGAAATGACTGCACCTGTGGACGTCTCTTTCTCTCTCTCTCTCTCTCACACACACATGCACACACACACACACACAGGTCAATCCAAGATCAACCAATAATAAGCATTTGAAACAATAAAATAGAATCTCCGTCTGAGAGACGCCCGACTTAATCGGACACAATGGAAAAGCAGCTAATAGTTTTTTAGAGTAATTTGTATAATTTGTTTGTGTGTGGTGTGTGTGTGTGTGTGTGTGTGTGTGTGTGTGTGTAAACCCTGATGCTTTGCTGAATGAAATGTGGGCTGAGAGGGCATAGTTGACATGCTGAGTGGGCACTGTAGCTCGTCAGACTGTCAGAGACAAAGAGAGAGAGAGAGAGAGAGAGAGAGAGAAAGTAAGAGAAAAAGAGAGAGAGAGAGAGAGAGAGAGAAGAGAGAGAAAGTAAGAGAAAAAGAGAGAGAGAGAGAGAGAGAGAGAGAGAGAGAGAGAGAGAGAGAGAGAGAGAGAGAGAGAGAGAGAAAAGGAAGGAGAGACAAAGAGAGAGAGAGATGGTGGGAGGGGGGTTTGGGGTTGCAGGTCCTTGCTTAACATTCTCACATACAAACTGCCATGCAAAACTCTACACAGACAGTAATTTAGGTTCAGGATTAAACCTGTGATCTTTAGTGTCATCTGAACTTTAGAATAAACTGAAATGTTCTTGTACATGTTTGGATCCTGATCGTGTTTTATATTTTCTGACATTTGTGTCTATTTCTAAAGTTCATTCTAAATATATATTTTAAAATGTCAAAGTCCAATACCAAATGTATGAACCGCATGCCGTGTAATCTGTTCATTTATTCATTCACTTTAAACTAAACACTGATTAAACGTTTACATCTGTGAACAACGAGCGCCTTAACGAGCCTTAACACTCGAATCAAAATCAGTGATTGAATATACAGTCATCAATGAGAATTAAAGATAAAAACTGAGTTTAATTAAAATACAGTGTACATAAGCTCAGATCTGAACACATCAACATACTCAATAGATAGACAGACAGACAAACAGACAGGCAGGCAGGCAGACGGACATACAGACAGGCAGATAGACAGACAAATAGATAGACAAACAGGTGATAGATAAATGTGACAGAAGACAGACAGACAAAAAGATAGACAGACAGGTGATAGATAAAAGTGACAGAAGACAGACAGACAGACAGACAGACAGATATAGATCACGTATCAATAATAATAGACAAGCTTGTTTATTATCAGAAGCCGAGAACAGAGAACCGCAACAATCACTTTAGATTTAGGATAAATATTTTTCCTATGAATATGTCAGCTCTTCAGTGACATGATAAAGACACACACACACACACACACACCCACACTTATCTCACTAAAACACAACTATTTCTACATACACATCCGGTGCAGTTATTGGCATGTGAAGTCATTTACACTTTACTCAGCCATTACAAGATGGATTTCGTTGATATTTAAAGAGCCGGAAACTAGACGATGATACAGCAGCTGCTACGGTTGCCAGATGCTAAAAAAATGCACCCTCCGTCCATCAAAATCTCCTCCCTTGATGATTTCCTCCTTGTTGCAACCTGACAACCTTAAAACAACTGTATAATTAGAGCTGCATCTGCAATGGCACATCACTGCGGATTGATGAGGCAGCTCAGCTCAGGACCAGGACAGACCTACAGAACTGAAGTGGGATTTTTAAAATACATTCTTCAGTCTATACATAATCCCAGCTAACACAGAACGTTCACACAACGTTCACTAGCGTTCTTAAATGTCTAAATGTTAGCACCAACATTTTTATAATGTTCATAGACGTTCTTGTGAAGTTCAGAAAAAAAATGTTCCTATCTGATGAATGTTCTCAAAATGTTGAGAGGAAACCTTGCCAGAACAACAACATGAAATAACCATAAAATAATGTTCTACCAACGTTAGGCAAACTCAACATTTTCTTAAATTATGTTTCTAAAAGCAAAACAGAACATTTCTTTGCTGGGACAATGGAATTATTAGCAGAGAAGCAAAGTAGGAAAAAAAGCCTTATTTTGTCAAGAAAATCAGAACTTTATACAAAATTAAAAACCTAAAACTCAAAAAATATAAAAAAAAATGTAAACTTTATGTGAAATAATTATAAGTGCAGTTTCTTTATTATGCAAGAGAAAAACTTATATATCTAATACATATGTAAACGTATCTAATCACATCTTATTCACAAAGGGTGAGCTGTGCCAACGGACAGAATGTAAAATGAGAAGTGCAAAAGAGAACAGGAAACACACACACCCACACACACACACACACACACACACACACACACACAATGGTAAAGTACAATACGACAGGCTTTCATGGCCAACTTTAACACTGTGTTTATCTATAAATGACAGCGCAGTAAGTAAGAGAACACTTTAATTCCGCTCTCCATACATTATTCCACATGTCTGGGATCAGGAGCACAAACATAATCGTGCAGACTGTTATTATTAGTGTGGATAGAATAAATAATAAAGATTTCACGCCGTGCAGAAGTCGCACTGCACCGTTTTGCTCTATTCATGTATTTAATGAAAAAAAGAGATCATCACTGGCAGCATGTCTGAGCTTGTTCACTGTGATTAACATGGTGCGGCTCAGCCTCCGAGCAGCAGAATTAGCATACTCAGAGCTTCAGCGTTACTGAAGATGGATGATTTCTTCAGAAGAAACACACACACACATGCAAAAAAAGAGAAAAAAAAGAAGAAGAAGAAGCTCGTTGGATGGAGTGTTGTTGCTTATGCAGTGAATTTACTGTACATGGAACATTTCTGACACTTAACAGAGCCACTTACAGTTGCCTCATTTGTTTAAATCTAACTAAGCAACGGAGGGTTAAGGGCCTTGCTTAGGGGCCCAGGAGTGGCAGCTCGGTTGTGCTGAAAATTCATTTTTTATTTAAAAAGAAAAAACAAGTTTAAAAAAGATTCTAGCGAATCAGAAAAAGAATAATGAAAAAGAGTAAAGAAAAGAGCATGAAAGAATAAAGCCGAGAAAATAAAGAAAAGAAAATAGGAGAAAAGAAAAGAAAAAAAGAAAAGAGAAAAAAGAAGAGAAGAAAAGAAGAGAAAAGATAAGGAAAAAGATGAGCAGTGAAGGAAAGAAAAAAAGAAAAGAAAAAAGAAAGGAAAAAAGAAAAAAAAAAAAGAAGAGGAAAAAAAAAAAAAAGAAGAGGAAAAAAAGAGAAAAGACAAGAAAAGGAAAGGAAAAAATACGGAAAATAAAAGTTAAGAAAAATAGAAAAGAGCTGAGCAGTGAGGAAGAAAAGAAAAGAAAAGAAAAGAAAAGATTTCACTATGTTGGTGCAGTTTAATTTGAGTATATTATAAGCGCCCCCTAGCGGTTATGGATCGATATACAGTACAGACATCACACAACATTGATGTGGTGATTATCTGTTTAATGAGTGCATCCAAAGCCGACATTATTGTAATGTAAGATAAACATTCAAAAAACAAATATATTAATGATAATAATAATAATAATAATAATAATAATAATAATAATAGTATTATTATAGTATTATTTCTACACACACACACACATTAGGATTATTTCTACACACACACCTACCTCAGGATCATTTCTACACACACCTACCTCAGTGTGTGTGTGTGTGTGTGTGTAAATAAGTGTCACAATAATTTAGGAAGGAAATTTGCCTTAGCTTAAAAAAGCTGATAAAAAAGCAAATGAATTTCCATTTACTGGTTTGATCAATTAGTGTTAATTATTTATTAATTATTTATTAATTATTGTTATTGTTTAGTTAAATACAATAACAAATTTTAGATCCTGTCTGAAAGACACAACACTGTAGAGAGAAAATGTTCCAGAAAGTTCAGCGATGAGGCACGCCAGAGCCGGTGCACGGTTCACGGGCAGTTTCACAGACAAGACTCCCCATCCTCCTACTCTTCTCCATCCCCCTCTCCTCTCCTCTCCTCTATCTCCCCTTTCCTCTACACCTCCCTCCGGCTGAGAGCGCAAGAGAAGAGAGGAGATGCCCAGAGAGACACAGAGAGTGAGGGGGCGAAAAGGCAATACGAATATTAGAGAGACAGAGAAAGAGAGAGAGAGAGAGAGAGAGAGAGAAACATCAGGCATCAGCAGACAGGAGGAGAAGCAGGAAGGCACTCTTCAACTTTTATTCCTGTTCCCAGCTGTGTTACAGGCCAGAGTTAGCCTTTGAAGAGCTGGTGGCAAAATACACACAGCGAACACACACACCACACACACACACACACACACACACTGTGCATTCACAGATTTTTCCTTCCAGATAACCAGGCAACTGTTTTTTCTCTGGCCTTTTCCTGACTTTCCCTCCTTTTTTATCTTTGGTTTATTTGCTTTTTAATAATAAATGATTCTGTGCCTGATTCTATCTATTTACATTAAATCATTAAATATAGAAGGGAAAAAAACACAAAAGCATGCAGCGTTCTCCAACGGTTTAGGGGGTGAACTTCAGCTCGCCCACACGCGCTGTCTGGTGTGCGACGAGGTCAAAACACAACCTTCACAACGGCAAAGTAAACATTTACTAATATCAAGCAGAGACGCGGAGGAAGCACAAGCACCCGCTGGAACCCTGTTTGCGCGCATGTAGTGATTAGAACGGAACGGATTTGCTTGTTTTTTTTTGTCCTTCACATTTACACAGATTCTGTTGTCGAGTCTCAGTTTACACAGTGTCTCAGATAGAAAACCGCTGAAACCGCCTGAGGGTTTGTTATCTGCTGTTTTCGAAACCTTTCTCCTCAATTTATTTCAGTCTGTATGTGTAGCTGTGTTTCTCCTGGTGTGATTATGAACTCGCTGAAACTTTAAACACGGCGTCAAAGAAATGCAGATTCAGAAATTATAGCTTACACGCCTCTTAAATGATTCAGCCGTCTGCGTCGCATAAAGCGTACAGGATCCGTCACTCACGCACTGAGGGATGCAAAGGAGAAACAGAGTGTGTGTGTGTGTGTAAGAGGGAGAGGGAGAGAGAGAGAGAGAGAAGTGAAGAGGTGTCGATTGCTAGCCGTCATCTCATCAAACGTCCTCCATGCTCGCTCACGTGTGAAACCTTGCTGTAACTTTCGCCGGGGACGTTTTTTGACGGCCATTGGGAAGGGCTGGTGACAGATCGGGGCGACGACGGGCCTCCTCTCGGCCATTTGGCATGCGCCGGGCGTCTGGCGCACAGGAGACGGCCTGTCAAATGCCTACGACTCCATAGAAACAGTGCGGGGGGGAGCCTACGGAGCACCAGATGGGCCATTAAGGTAGTATTAATGTAGATGCCGCGGCTTTTCCCGCGCAGCCTGGGACGCGCACTTTAGAACTGCGAGCAGCTGCTGCCATTTACTCCGACAGCTTCCCGCTACCTTCCAGCCAACTGGCAGAGTCAGACTGTTTGTACCTGGACGGGCATCTCAGAGAGCACTTTGAACTCACCCTGGCACACACTCACATGCAATGAAACACACATAGACACACACACCTTTATTGCTACAGATAGAAGTAGAGAAATCAAAAGAATACACACCTGAGCAGAGAGGATACAACTTAACACAACATAAACATTTCAGCATTTTATCACACACACACACACAGCCTAATTTCTCCATACGGTTCTTCTGCACATACATATTCACAAATATTTTTTTTGCCCTAATCATTAGCACAAAAACAGGGCACATTAATGCAATGTTTTCATAGTCATTTACTCTTTTAAGCACTAATATCATGCTTTAATTGAGAGAAAATTGGCTGTTGGTGAAGAAATAAAGAATAATCAGGGAAAAAACAAGCAGAGATAAACACTCCAATCAGTCACATTCTACTCGGCTAAATAAGCTGAAATGCTATATTTTCAGACCATTAAGAAAATCACATAGACAAAATCCTATTACGCCAATTATTTCTTTCCTCGCTACAATTTACAGAATTAAAGATACACTGCTGCCTGCATAGCTTCTTTATACACAAAACACACTCTAATTAGATGATATATTTTAAGAAGAAAGGTAAAGATTAACATTGAAGATTACCTTTGAGGTAAACAGTAACTAATGTGCCTAAAAACATTTTTATTTACACTGCAGATGTCCGATTATATCTGATTTATTTCACAACCCGCTTACATCATCTTTCAGAACTGCCCCGTATCTGATATCTGCATTTACACTATACACAGAAAAACAACCTGATGTGGACGAGCTGACCGGAAAAGGAAGTTTTTAAAACGACACAATGATCAATGGATACAATGGACGAAATAATTATTTAGTATTTTGAATCAAAGGTCGGCAAAACAATGATCTTTTTAGGAGGGAAAAAAAAGAAATGTAGCATTGATCGCTAAGTTTTAAGCTATATATATATATATATATATATATATATATATATATATATATATATATATATATATTTCTTTTTTTTTCATGGTGCGTTAATTTCTTTTAAATTTGTTTACAGACAAAACACAATTGAACAAAAATAATAAACATTAAAATACACACTTGTGTTAAGTTATATTTCGCTGTTGGTGTCCCTCTGAGTTGACGTCATGCGCTGTCGTTGTTTATTCAATAACATTTGATTCTCATTAACAGGTGAAAATCTGATCTGGTCTGTTTACATGACAGACGCTAATGAACGAATCCGATTTATATCCCATTTATTACCACATTTGAATAAGACCTGCTTACACGATTGTGGGTCAAATTCCATCTGTACCACATCAGAGAAAAAATTGGAATTTGGTCACATGATACATGCAGTGTAAATGTTACCTTCTGCTGTGTTATAATGTTGACAGTAGGATACTTTTGTAAAAAAGTAAAAATGTGACACAGTAAAAGTATAAGACAACTCATTGGGCGTCACCTGTACAGTAAATAACACTCAGGAACACGAATAAGGCGTTTTTTGTTGAAGCGGAAGGCAGACGCTAATCGAGCGTGACTTGAAATTGAAGGCGATCCACGAAGGAATTCTGCATTCCTGCAGGGACGTTTCGACAGACGCTCCTTGTCTTTTAATGCAGTGCTAGTCAGTTGTGTCCACCGATCATTCTCTTATGATGATTATTGAAAGCCCATGGAAGACAGTGACATTATCTCCCACTGCAACTCCTGAGTTCCACATGACAATAACCAGAAAAAAAGCTCTGGAGATCACTCCTACAAAAAAATCTGTTTTAATAGGACAGCAATGAAGGACATGGTTTTATCTCCTGTTTTATCTTCATCTTTAGTAGACGATACGAATGAATGGTAACAAATGCGCAGAAAGCTGTTAAGAGTCTTATGCACCAGCTGCTTGTTAGGAATTTAGAACTAGATGAACTGACATTAGATATCTGTTCTACAAAGCACAATACAAGAGCAGAGAAGACAGGAAGAGCTTGAGACTTAGAGAGAGAATAAAAATATGTATGTGTAGCAGCCGGAATAGCTTATATATAGTGAGGACGACTAAAGTGGAGCTGATGTCACATGATCAGCGTGGCAAAAACAAGCATCCTGCACGTGTAAGTGTGTTGCAAATAGGTTATTTGGGAGGAATGGAAGCGTTAAGCGTCCACTGGAAACGCTGTGTTATGTACTAACAAGGCGATTAACATAAAAAGGAAACGGTTATTTTCCGGAGCGCTGCACTAACAGAAAACACACTAATCATATTACTTCTGTTTACATCAAAATCAAAAGTAAAGTCTGGCTATAAAAGCGTTCCAGGTCTCGGCTTCTGGGAGCAACATGAAGTGTCACTGTTCTTGTAAGTGTTTGTGTTTTTTAATTCAGGATTTCGAAATTTTTTAATTTGTTATAGATGCACGACAAACAACCAGCACACAAAACCTAAGAATTTTAGACAAAGCGAACACTCCTATCCCGGCGTCTCTTTCTGTGCCTGGCTCGGTTCTGGCTGAGCAGGCACACTTGTTTGAATGTCATATTTACGGCGGCGCTTTGTCAGGAAGCGTTCTTCGTCGTGTGCGAGCGGGAGAAGTGAGCATATGGCCGTGCCACTCTGGGGAGGTGTGACAGCCTATCGGAGCGGGCACGCCACGCTGCCCGGCCAGATGCTCTGGGCTTCTCGCCGATTAAGTGGAGATCATCACTGTTTTCTTTGAGCACCACTGTGCCTTGTACTCTGAAGTGTTTGGTTAATCACTGTCTGCATTCGACAGAAGCTGCCAAAATGCTCATTAAGTCGGAATCCTCGCCGACATGTCATGCACGAATGATGGACTCTCTCTCTCTTTCTCTCTCTCTCTCTCTCTCCCGCCCCTCTCTCTCTGTCTGTTCCTGAAATAAGCCCCATCATGCATTAGAGTATGTGCATGCAAATGTGTTTGTTGCTGTGTTTGTTCTCCTATGTGTCATGTTGCACAAATGTGGGCATATGTTATTGAAATGCTAAAAGTGTATGATGAGATTTTTGTGATGTTTTTTAAGCTGCTGTCCTTCTTTGTTTCAGCTTGTCTTTTGTGTGTGTGTGTGTGTGTGTGTGTGTGTGTGGTGTGTGTGT
>VCAZ01000523.1:0-12005 GCA_005784505.1 Bagarius yarrelli
GAAGAAACGCATCCCTGTAGAATGTCCTAACTATGAATCGTTGTTTTAAATTTCTCCTCAGGAGTGAATCTTTCGTACTGAGCATTCCAATGAGCTCCATGGAGTCCCGTCACCGGCTGTCTGTTGATACCAGTACATGTAGAGATAGGTGGTATCACCATGCCGACAGCTCAGCTTCGCTTCAGTCTGCTCAGGTGTTAGTAGATGTTGTGGTGATTGTTGGATGTTCAGGGAAAAGACAATTGCGGCTATAAAAAAAAGATGATTTGTATCTTAAGTTAAAATAATTTATACACATACAAATTAATTATATTACATTATTTTTGTAGACATGCTTACCTTTAAGGCTGATCAGAATTATATTTGAGACAATAATTTTAGCCATCACCTCAAGTCTTTCCAGGCTGCAATCATAAATGATAAAATATACCAGTGACCTCCACCTGCCTTTTGATTGTATCTCATCTAAGTCTCACGACAGGTGCAAACGCATCAGGATATGACACAAGAAGGTGTCATGTGACACAGGACAGGATTTTTAGTAGTGCACGGTTAAGTGGTGTGTATACGATACTGTGACACTCACAGCACAGAAATACAACGCGCTGTAGTCTGCTGTCACAGGCTGTGCTGTGAGATAACCTTCCATCTCTGCGTCCCCTGATATGTAAAACCCTTTTTTGTCAAGTTGGGGATTCTTAAAGTTAAGAAATCCGATAAGTTCGAGACTTTGCTGGTTAATGTGCTGATACCAGTATATTTTGTCATATTTTCTATCATGGGGATGGCTGCATGTGATATTTAATGAGTCTCCAGGGTTTCAGAATAAGGACGGCAGGGAACTGGGAAACAGATAAACCCATGCAGCTTCCTAAAGGAGTATCGAAAACAAATATTAGGAACACATAAACCTATCCAAGAAGTATGTGATATCACCTTTTCACTCACCTATAAACAAGTCGATTAGAATATATGTTGCTGTAGCTCTAAAGACCATGATGTGTGGTGGCATTTCGAGACTAATAAGTTGATCTGTGTTTGTGCTTTTGTGGTATTCGGATGAAGTCACATGCTTCTGTATGTTGGATGCATCACTGCTGCCTGCCAATCCCAATGGACCTTTTCTCTCCTGATATTCACTGTGCAATATTATTAAACTTGATCCTTTGCATTGATTACATGTAAAATATAGTTTATTCATCAACTAACTTATTTATACAACCTGGATTCTAGAAAAGTTGAGACGTTTTTTTTATTTGAATAAAATGAAAACTAAAAGACTTTCAAATTAAAAATGACCTTATTTTGTGCATAAAATTGTAGAATTTCGCAATTTAAACATTTGCTATGTTATCTAGGTTTTATTGTATATGAAATATTTGCATTAATTAATAAATTTAAAGTCTTTTAGTGTTTATTTTACCATCTGTGTTCATATCCTGTAAAAAGATCAGCTGCATCGCTTAATCATGCTAGTTATAGGCATTGTGGTTGCTCTTGAGCACATACGTGTGTGAGTACCTGGTGCTGAATCCAAACCTAATTCTAGCAAAAATCCAACAATCAAATGACTTTTAAAGAATGTTTTCGAATACTATATGTAAACTTCAAATGTCTAACCTAATTGTAAATAAGGTATAAAAAACAAGCCCCATTCAAAATAAGTGAAATATACAATGAAATTTAATTTGCAAATCAATAAATAAATACAGGTCATTAACTACACAATATAATACAGGTCATAACCTAAAAACACTAAAACATAAACAAACATCAACATACATTAAAAAATACATTACAAAGTGGCTCTGGCAATATAAACATTATCAGTGTGTGAGCATGTGTGTGTGTATTGATTTCTTTAAACTTAATATTGAAGTCAAATTTGTTGATTGTGTGAATGCTACATCTGAAAATACGTTCAACATGCTAGCAGAGTTTTTAGTGACCTCTACTGTACACTTCCTGTATTACATCCTTTTACAGACTGTAGTAATCAGAGAACAGATCTTCTTCGCAGGTGTTTGGTGTGAAGGTTTTTTGTTAATCAGAGAGGGAAGGTGTGTGACTGTGCTTACTAGCAGCACAGAAGTAAACTGCATTGTCCTTAGCAGTTACTTCGGATATGAGAAGAAACGCATCCCTTGTAGCATGTCCTGAAATACTGAATCGTGTTTTAAATTTCTCCTCAGGAGTGAATCTTTCACTCACTGAGCATTCCAATGAGCTCCATGGAGTCACTGGCTGTCTGTTGATACCAGTACATGTAGTAGATAGTTGGTATCACCATGCCGACAGCTCAGCTTCGCTTCATGTCTGCTCAGGTGTTTGTTAGTAGATGTTGTGGTGATTGTTGGATGTTCAGGGAAAAGACAATTGCGGCTATAAAAAAAAGATGATTTGTATCTTAAGTTAAAATAATTTATACACATACAAATTAATTATATTACATTATTTTTGTAGACATGCTTACCTTTAAGGCTGATCAGAATTATATTTGAGACAATAATTTTAGCCATCACCTCAAGTCTTTCCAGGCTGCAATCATAAATGATAAAATATACCAGTGACTCCACCCTGCCTTTTGATTGTATCTCATCTGAAGTCTCACGACAGGTGCAAACGCATCAGGATATGACACAAGAAGGTGTCATGTGACACAGGACAGGATTTTTAGTGCACGGTATAGTGTGTATACGATACTGTGACACTCACAGCACAGAAATACAACGCGCTGTAGTCTGCTGTCACAGGCTGTGCTGTGAGATAACCTTCCATCTCTGCGTCCCCTGATATGTAAAACCCTTTTTTGTCAAGTTGGGGATTCTTAAAGTTAAGAAATCCGATAAGTTCGAGACTTTGCTGGTGGTTTAATGTGCTGATACCAGTATATTTTGTCATATTTTCTCTGTCATGGTGGCTGCATGTGATATTTAATGAGTCTCCAGGTTTCAGAATAAGGACGGCAGGGAACTGGGAAACAGATAAAACCCATGCAGCTTCCTAAAGGAGTATCGAAAACAAATATTAGGAACACATGAACCTATCCAAGAAGTATGTGATATCACCTTTTCACTCACCTATAAACAAGTCGAATTAGAATATATGTTGCTGTAGCTCTAAAGACCATGATGTGTGGTGGCATTTCGAGACTAATAAGTTGATCTGTGTTTGTGCTTTTGTGGCATCCGGATGAAGTTTCCCTCCATTTGTCCCACAGCTGTTTCACATTTTCATGCTTCTGTATGTTAGATGCATCACTGCTGCCTCCCAATGGACCTTTTCTCTCCTGATATTCACTGTGCAATATTATTAAACTTGATCCTTTGCATTGATTACATGTAAAATATAGTTTATTTTCATCAACTAACTTATTTATACAACCTGGATTCTAGAAAAGTTGAGACGTTTTTTTTTATTTGAATAAAATGAAAACTAAAAGACTTTCAAAATAGAAAATGACCTTATTTTGTGCATAAAATTGTAGAATTTCGCAATTTAAACATTTGCTATGTTATCTAGGTTTTATTGTATATGAAATATTTGGATTAATTAATAAATTAAAATCTTTTAGTGTTTATTTTACCATCTGTGTTCATATCCTGTAAAAAGATCAGCTGCATCGCTTAATCATGCTAGTTATAGGCATTGTGTTGCTCTTGAGCACATACGTGTGTGAGTACCTGCTGGTGCTGAATCCAAACCTAATTCTAGCAAAATCCAACCAATCAGAATGACTTTTAACGTCCTGAAAATCTTTTCAGTTTCGAATACTATATGTGTACCAGACATTCAATCATAAGTATTATGTCTGAGGAAAAGACAATTTACATCCTGTGTTTTAAATAAGCATGCACGTCAGATAAAAATCAAAAATACCTAAACATTGACACCCATTCGATGCTGAAAAACACTTTCAATGAAATATTTCTATTCTTAAATGACCCTTTAGCAAATATACAAAGTAAAATAAAACAGGGTTTATATTTTGCTCACTCCAGATCTCTAAGAATAACCTGGCTACACTGAGGTATAAGCCAGTGCAATAAATCAATAAATAAATACAGGTCATACACAATATACAGGTCATAACCTATAAACAAACATCAACATTAAAAAATACATTACAAAGTGGCTCTGGCAATATAAACATTATCAGTGTGTGAGCATGTGTGTGTGTATGATTTCTTTAAACTTAATATGAAGTCAAATTTGTTGATTGTGTGAATCTACATCTGAAAATACGTTCAACATGCTAGCAGAGTTTTTAGTGACCTCTACTGTACACTTCCTGTATTACATCCTTTAACAGACTGTAGTAATCAGAGAACAGATATCTTCTTCGCAGGTGTTTGGTGTGAAGGTTTTTTTTGTTAATCAGAGAGGGAAGGTGTGTGACTGTGCTTACTAGCAGCACAGAAGTAAACTGCATTGTCCTTAGCAGTTACTTCGGATATGAGAAGAAACGCATCCCTTGTAGCATGTCCTGAACTACTGAATCGTGTTTTAAATTTCTCCTCAGGAGTGAATCTTTCACTCACTAGCATTCCAATGAGCTCCATGGAGTCACTGGCTGTCTGTTGATACCAGTACATGTAGTAGATAGCTTGGTATCACCATGCCGACAGCTCAGCTTCGCTTCAGTCTGTCTGCTCAGGTGTTAGTAGATGTTGTGGTGATTGTTGGATGTTCAGGGAAAAGACAATTGCAGGCTATAAAAAAAAGGTGATTTGTATCTTAAGTTAAAATAATTTATACACACATACAAATTAATTATATTACATTATTTTTGTAGACATGCTTACCTTTAAGGCTGATCAGAATTATATTTGAGACAATAATTTTAGCCATCACCTCAAGTCTTTCCAGGCTGCAATCATAAATGATAAAATATACCAGTGACTCCACCTGCCTTTTGATTGTATCTCATCTGAGTCTCACGACAGGTGCAAACGCATCAGGATATGACACAAGAAGGTGTCATGTGACACAGGACAGGATTTTTAGTGCACGGTATAGTGTGTATACGATACTGTGACACTCACAGCACAGAAATACAACGCGCTGTAGTCTGCTGTCACAGGCTGTGCTGTGAGATAACCTTCCATCTCTGCGTCCCCTGATATGTGAAAACCCTTTTTTGTCAAGTTGGGGATTCTTAAAGTTAAGAAATCCGATAAGTTCGAGACTTTGCTGGTTAATGTGCTGATACCAGTATATTTTGTCATATTTTCTGTCATGGTGGCTGCATGTGATATTTAATGAGTCTCCAGGTTTCAGAATAAGGACGGCAGGGAACTGGGAAACAGATAAACCCATGCAGCTTCCTAAAGGAGTATCGAAAACAAATATTAGGAACACATGAAACCTATCCAAGAAGTATGTGATATCACCTTTTCACTCACCTATAAACAAGTCGATTAGAATATATGTTGCTGTAGCTCTGAAGATGCCAGGATCTTGCCAGGATCTTGCAGTCACCCTGGACAATTCACAGATCTTCCCTTCAACCAGTGCTCGCAACCTGGGGGTAACTATGGACAATCAATTATCCTTTTCCTTACATGTTGCCAACATAACACGTTCCTGCAGGTTTATCCTGCATAACATCCGGAGGGTTCGACCTTTCTTAACCACTCAGGCCACCCAGTTGCTTGTGCAGTCTCTTGTAATTTCTAAACTAGACTACTGCAACTCGCTCCTGGCTGGCTTACCTCTGAGTGCTATTCGCCCTCTGCAGATGATTCAGAATGCAGCTGCACGTGTTGTTTTCAACCTACCAAAGTTTTCACACACCACTCCACTGCTGCGCTCCCTCCATTGGCTCCCAACAGCTGCGAGCATCAGATTCAAAACTCTGACACTTGCCTACAAAGCCAGAAACGGAGCTGCACCCTCCTACCTACAATCACTTATCACTCCACGCATTCCAACACGCTCTCTCAGATCCACAAGCACTGCTCGGCTTGTTCCACCACCCCCTAGGACACGAGGTAGGTCTGCCTCAAGACTTTTCTCTGTTCTGGCACCAAGATGGTGGAATGAACTTCCCATCAATGTCAGAACAGCAGAGTCACTAGCTATCTTCAAGAGGCGTTTGAAAACCCATCTTTTTCTAAAATACCTTGCTCTTGACATCTAAAAAAAAACAACAACAACAAAAAAACACCCTTACTCTATTCAACAGGTTTTTTGTTGTTGCACCTTTTTGTGAACTATTATCAGTATTGAGATGTTTTTGATGTGACTTAAAGCACTTCTTGTACGTCGCTCTGGACAAGAGTGTCTGCTAAAATGCTGCAAATGTAAATGTAAATGTAAAGACCATGATGTGTGGTGGCATTTCGAGACTAATAAGTTGATCTGTGTTTGTGCTTTTTGTGGTATCCGGATGAAGTCACATGCTTCTGTATGTTAGATGCATCACTGCTGCCTCCCAATGGACCTTTTCTCTCCTGATATTCACTGTGCAATATTATTAAACTTGATGCTTTGCATTGATTACATGTAAAATATAGTTTATTCATCAACTAACTTATTTATACAACCTGGATTCTAGAAAAGTTGAGACGTTTTTTTTATTTGAATAAAATGAAAACTAAAAGACTTTCAAAATAAAAATGACCTTATTTTGTGCATAAAAATTGTAGAATTTCGCAATTTAAACATTTGCTATGTTATCTAGGTTTTATTGTATATGAAATATTTGGATTAATTAATAAATTAAAATCTTTTAGTGTTTATTTTACCTTCTGTGTTCATATCCTGTAAAAAGATCAGCTGCATCGCTTAATCATGCTAGTTATAGGCATTGTGTTGCTCTTGAGCACATACGTGTGTGAGTACCTGCTGGTGCTGAATCCTAACCTAATTTTAGCAAAATCCAACCAATCAGAATGACTTTAACGTCCTGAAAATCTTTTCAGTTTCGAATACTTTATGTACCAGACATTCAATCATAAGTATTATGTCTGAGGAAAAGACAATTTACATCCTGTGTTTTAAATAAGCATGCACGTCAGATAAAAATCAAAAATACCTAAACATTGACACCCATTCGATGCTGAAACACTTTCAATGAAATATTTCTATTCTTAAATGACCCTTTAGAAATATACAAAGTAAAATAAAACAGGGTTTATATTTTGCTCACTCCAGATCTCTAAGAATAACCTGGCTACACGTACTGAGGTATAAGCCAGTGCAATAAATCAATAAATAAATACAGGTCATACACAATATACAGGTCATAACCTATAAACAAACATCAACATTAAAAAATACATTACAAAGTGGCTCTGGCAATATAAACATTATCAGTGTGTGAGCATGTGTGTGTGTATGATTTCTTTAAACTTAATATGAAGTCAAATTTGTATCTGAAAATACGTTCAACATGCTAGCAGAGTTTTTAGTGACCTCTACTGTACACTTCCTGTATTACATCCTTTTACAGACTGTAGTAATCAGAGAACAGATCTTCTTCGCAGGTGTTTGGTGTGAAGGTTTTTTGTTAATCAGAGAGGGAAGGTGTGTGACTGTGCTTACTAGCAGCACAGAAGTAAACTGCATTGTCCTTAGCAGTTACTTCGGATATGAGAAGAAACGCATCCCTTGTAGCATGTCCTGAACTACTGAATCGTGTTTTAAATTTCTCCTCAGGAGTGAATCTTTCGTACTGAAGCATTCCAATGAGCTCCATGGAGTCACCGGCTGTCTGTTGATACCAGTACATGTAGAGATAGGTGGTATCACCATGCCGACAGCTCAGCTTCGCTTCAGTCTGCTCAGGTGTTAGTAGATGTTGTGGTGATTGTTGGATGTTCAGGGAAAAGACAATTGCGGCTATAAAAAAAAGATGATTTGTATCTTAAGTTAAAATAATTTATACACATACAAATTAATTATATTACATTATTTTTGTAGACATGCTTACCTTTAAGGCTGATCAGAATTATATTTGAGACAATAATTTTAGCCATCACCTCAAGTCTTTCCAGGCTGCAATCATAAATGATAAAATATACCAGTGACTCCACCTGCCTTTTGATTGTATCTCATCTGAGTCTCACGACAGGTGCAAACGCATCAGGATATGACACAAGAAGGTGTCATGTGACACAGGACAGGATTTTTAGTGCACGGTATAGTGTGTGTATACGATACTGTGACACTCACAGCACAGAAATACAACGCGCTGTAGTCTGCTGTCACAGGCTGTGCTGTGAGATAACCTTCCATCTCTGCGTCCCCTGATATGTGAAACCCTTTTTTGTCAAGTTGGGGATTCTTAAAGTTAAGAAATCCGATAAGTTCGAGACTTTGCTGGTTAATGTGCTGATACCAGTATATTTTGTCATATTTTCTATCATGATGGCTGCATGTGATATTTAATGAGTCTCCAGGTTTCAGAATAAGGACGGCAGGGAACTGGGAAACAGATAAACCCATGCAGCTTCCTAAAGGAGTATCGAAAACAAATATTAGGAACACATAAACCTATCCAAGAAGTATGTGATATCACCTTTTCACTCACCTATAAACAAGTCGATTAGAATATATGTTGCTGTAGCTCTAAAGACCATGATGTGTGGTGGCATTTCGAGACTAATAAGTTGATCTGTGTTTGTGCTTTTGTGGTATTCGGATGAAGTCACATGCTTCTGTATGTTGGATGCATCACTGCTGCCTCCCAATGGACCTTTTCTCTCCTGATATTCACTGTGCAATATTATTAAACTTGATCCTTTGCATTGATTACATGTAAAATATAGTTTATTCATCAACTAACTTATTTATACAACCTGGATTCTAGAAAAGTTGAGACGTTTTTTTTATTTGAATAAAATGAAAAACTAAAAGACTTTCAAATTAAAAATGACCTTATTTTGTGCATAAAATTGTAGAATTTCGCAATTTAAACATTTGCTATGTTATCTAGGTTTTATTGTATATGAAATATTTGCATTAATTAATTTTAAAGTCTTTTAAGTGTTTATTTTACCATCTGTGTTCATATCCTGTAAAAAGATCAGCTGCATCGCTTAATCATGCTAGTTATAGGCATTGTGTTGCTCTTGAGCACATACGTTTGTGTGAGTACCTGCTGGTGCTGAATCCAAACCTAACCTAATTGAGGTATAAGTATTATGTATTATGTCCAGTGCAATATAAATCAATAAATAAATACAGGAACAATCCAATGTCATACACAATATACAGGTCATAACCTATAAACAAACATCAACATTAAAAAATACATTACAAAGTGGCTCTGGCAATATAAAACATTATCAGTGTGTGAGCATGTGTGTGTGTATGATTTCTTTAAACTTAATATGAAGTCAAATTTGTTGATTGTGTGAATGTTGCTACATCTGAAAATACGTTCAACATGCTAGCAGAGTTTTTAGTGACCTCTACTGTACACTTCCTGTATTACATCCTTTCACACAGACTTTAGTAATCAGAGAACAGATCTTCTTCGCAGGTGTTTGGTGTGAAGGTTTTTTGTTAATCAGAGAGGGAAGGTGTGTGACTGTGCTTACTAGCAGCACAGAAGTAAACTGCATTGTCCTTAGCAGTTACTTCGGATATGAGAAGAAACGCATCCCTTGTAGCATGTCCTGAACTACTGAATCGTGTTTTAAATTTCTCCTCAGGAGTGAATCTTTCACTCACTAAGCATTCCAATGAGCTCCATGGAGTCACTGGCTGTCTGTTGATACCAGTACATGTAGTAGATAGCTGGTATCACCATGCCGACAGCTCAGCTTCGCTTCAGTCTGCTCAGGTGTTAGTAGATGTTGTGGTGATTGTTGGATGTTCAGGGAAAAAAAGACAATTGCGGCTATAAAAAAAAGGTGTGATTTGTATCTTAAGTTAAAATAATTTATACACATACAAATTAATTATATTACATTATTTTTGTAGACATGCTTACCTTTAAGGCTGATCAGAATTATATTTGAGACAATAATTTTAGTCATCACCTCAAGTCTTTCCAGGCTTTTGCAATCATAAATGATAAAAAATATACCAGTGACTCCACCTGCCTTTTGATTGTATCTCATCTGAAGTCTCACGACAGGTGCAAACGCATCAGGATATGACACAAGAAGGTGTTTGTCATGTGACACAGGACAGGATTTTTATTTTTTTAGTGTGCACGGTATAGTGTGTGTATACGATACTGTGACACTCACAGCACAGAAATACAACAACGCGCTGTAGTCTGCTGTCACAGGCTGTGCTGTGAGAGATAAACCTTCCATCTCTGCGTCCCCTGATATGTGAAACCCTTTTTTTTTGTCAAGTTGGGGATTCTTAAAGTTAAGAAATCCGATAAGTTCGAGACTTTGCTGGTGTTTTATTTGGTTAATGTGCTGATACCAGTATATTTTGTCATATTTTCTGTCATGGTGGCTGCTGCATGTGATATTTATTTTTTTTCAGTTTTTTTAATGAGTCTCCAGGTTTCAGAATAAGGACGGCAGGGGGGAACTGGGAAACAGATAAACCCATGCAGCTTCCTAAAGGAGTATCGAAAACAAATATTAGGAACACATGAAACCTATCCAAGAAGTATGTGATATCACCTTTTCACTCACCTATAAACAAGTCGATTAGAATATATGTTGTTGCTGTAGCTCTAAAGACCAACCCGTGATGTGTGGTGGTGGGAGGGTTCATTTCTTAACCACTCGAGACTAATAAGTTGATCTGTGTTTGTGCTTTTTGTGGCATCCGGATGAAGTCACATGCTTCTGTATGTTAGATGCATCACTCTCACTGCTGGCTGCCTCCCAATGGACCTTTTCTCTCCTGATATTTCACTGTGCAATTGCAAATTTATTTTGGTGAAACCTTTTTTCGATTTTTATTTTTTTTATTCCTTTTTTTTTTGCATTGTAATGCTGCAATGTATTAAATGTACACATGTATTTGAAAATCACTTGATGTTCCTGATTGCATGATTACATGTAAAATATAGTTTATTCATCAACTAAACTTTATTTATACAACCTGGATTCTAGAAAAGTTGAGACGTTTTTTTTTGAATGATAAAGATGAAAACTAAAAAAACTAAAAGACATTCAAAATAAAAATGACCTTATTTTGTGCATAAAATTGTAGAATTTCGCAATTTAAAACATTTGCTATGTTATCTAGGTTTTATTGTGTATATGAAATATTTGGATTAATTAATAAATTAAAATCTTTTAGTGTTTATTTTACCATCTGTGTTCATATCCTGTAAAAAAAGATCAGCTGCATCGCTTAATCATGCTAGTTATAGGCATTGTGTTGCTCTTGAGCACATACGTGTGTGTGAGTACCTGCTGGTGCTGAATCCAAACCTAATTCTAGCAAAATCCAACCAATCAGAATGACTTTTAACGTCCTGAAAATCTTTTCAGTTTCGAATACTATATGTACCAGACATTCAATCATAAGTATTATGTCGGTCTGAGGAAAAGACAATTTACATCCTGTGTTTTAAATAAGCATGCACGTCAGATAAAAATCAAAAACCTACCTAAACATTGACACCCATTCGATGCTGAAACACTTTCAATGAAATATTTCTATTCTTAAATGACCCCTTTAGCAAATATACAAAGTAAAAAATAAAAACAGGGGTTTATATTTTTGCTCACTCCAGATCTCTAAGAATAACCTGGCTAACACTGAGGTATAAGCCAGTGCAATAAATCAATAATAAAATACAGGTCATACACAATATACAGGTCATAACCTATAAACAAAACATCAACATTAAAAAATACATTACAAAGTGGCTCTGGCAATATAAACATTATCAGTGTGTGTGAGCATGTATGTGTGTGTGTTTGATTTCTTTAAACTTATAAACTAATTTGAAGTGAAATTTGTATCTGAAAATACGTTCAACATGCTAGCAGAGTTTAAGAGTTTTTAGTGACCTCTTCTGTACACTTTCCTGTATTACATCCTTCTTTTTTACAGACTGTAGTAATCAGAGA
>VCAZ01000524.1:0-11679 GCA_005784505.1 Bagarius yarrelli
ACACCACCATATCATACTGAGATACACACACACACACACCACCATATCATACTGAGATACACACACACACACACCACCCTATCAGACTGAGATACACACACACACACACACACCCCCACACCATATCATACTGAGATACACACAACCACCATATCATACTGAGATAGCAACCACACACACACAACACACCCCATATCATACTGAGATGTACACACACACCACCATATCATACTGAGATACCACACACACCACCATATAATGAGAAACACACACAACAACCACCATATCATACTGAATACACACACACACACACCACACCACAACACACACACACACACAAATATCATACAACACACACACCACCACACACACACACACACACACACACACCACACACCCCATTCTACTGAGATACACACACCCCACAGACACACACACACACCATATCATACTGAGACACACACACCACCATATCATACTGAGACACACACACACCATGATCAATAATGAGACACACCACACCCCAATCCTACTGAGGATACACACACACACCACAAACCATATCAGACTGAGATAACACACACACACACACCATATCATACTGAGATCAAACACACACACAACACAACAACCATATCTACTGAGATTTTACACACCACACACACAAAACAACCATATCATACTGAGATACACACACACCCACCATATCATACTGAGATACACACACACACACACACTCACCACATCAGAATGAATACACACACACACACACACCATATCATACTGAGATACACACAAACACACACCACCATATCATACTGAGATACCCACACACAAGACACCACCATATTCATACTGAGATACACACACCAACACACCAACCATATCCATACTGAGACACAAACACACACACCCACCATATCATACTGAGATACACACACACACCACCATATCATACGAGAGACACACACACACCCACCATATCATACTGGATACACACCCACCACCATAATCATATGAGATACAAAACACCACAATATTCATCCTGAGATAAACCACACACCACCATATCATACTTGAGATACACACACACCACCATATCATACGAGAACACACACACCCCCATATTCAGTACTGAGTACCACACACACCATTATACTGAGATAACACACACACACCCATATCATACTCAGATACACACAAACCACCAGATCATATGGTACACACACACACCATTCATACTGAGATAAACACACACAACTCATATTTTACTGAGATACAACACACACAGGACACCACCCTATCCATACTGAGATACCACCACACCACAGACACACCCTATTACGAGATACACACACACCCACCATATCATACTGAGGACACACACACCCACCATATCATACTGAGACAACACACCACCATATCCATATGGACACACACACCAACCATATCATACTGAGAACACACACACACCACCCACATATGGAGACACACACACCACACACACCACCAAATTATACTGAGACACACACACACACCCACCATATATACTGAGACACACACACACACAACCATATCATATGAGACACACACACCACACACACACACACACACCACCCATTCATACTGAGATACACACACACACACACCACCGTCTCATACTGAGATACTGAGCTACACACACACACCACAAACACCCAACATATAATATCACACACAGACACACACACACACACCACCATATCCTACTGAGGAACAACACCCACCATATCACCGCACTGAGGACACCACACACACATCATAATGAGCCCAAAACCACACATATCATACGGAGATACAACACCAAAACACCACACATACTCATATGGCACACACCACCATATCATACTGAGACACACACACCACCAACATACTGAGACGAACACACCAACTTAATAATGAGACACACACCACACCATATCATACTGAGAAAACACACACACCACATATCATACTGGGACACACACACACCACCATATATACTGAGGACACAAACACACCATTCATACGAGACACACCACACCACATATCATACGGGACACACACACACAACAGTATCATTATAAGGACACACCACACACACACACCACCATATCACTGAGAACACACCACACATTCATACTGAGAACCACACACACACACACACACCCCACCATAGCATACTGAGACCACAACACCACATATCATACTGAGACAAAACACACAACAAACACACCACCACATCTACTGAGACCACACACACACACACACAACCATATCATACTGAGATACACACACACACACACCACCATATCATATGAGACACACACACACACACACCACACATACCGACACCACACACACAACACAATATATATGAGATACACACACCCCACACACACCACCATCTCATACTAGATACACACACACCACCCACATCCTATGACACAACACACACCCCCATACATACGAGACACACAAAACACACACCACCATATCATACTGAGATACACACACACACCCACCATATCATACTGAGACACACACACCACCACCATATCATACTGAGACACACACACACACCACAATCTACTGAGACACACACACACACCACCATATCATACTGAGACATACCACACACACACACCCACCATCATACTGAGACACACACCACACCACACAACACACACACACACACACACCACATACATACTGAGACACAAAACACACACCACCATAGCATACTGAGATACACACACCACACACACACACCATATAATACTGAGACAACACACACACACCACCCATATCATACTCCGACACCACACACACACACACACATGACACACACACCCACCACACACACACACACACCTCACCATCATACTGAGATACACCCCCCCACACACTCACCATTATCATACTGAGACACAACACACCCCCCCAACACCACCATATATACGAGATAACACACACACCACACAACCATATCATACTGAGACACACATCACACACACACACCACCATATCATATGAGAACAAACCCCCACATACACACCACACACACAACACCATATCATACGGACACAAACACACACACCATCTCACACACACACACCACCATATCATACTGAGACACACACACACACACCACACACCATCATACGAGACACACACACACACACACACCACCATATCATACTTGAGGCTGTTGTTATTTTAACACCACCATATCATAATGAGACACACACACAAGATCATATCATACTGAGACACAACACACAACAAGATCACACACCACCATTTATGCTTATATCATACTGTGAAATATACACACAACACAACTGACACACACCATACACCACACACCAACACACACACACCACCATATCATACTGAGACACACACACACACAAACACCATCTCCTACGAGACACACACACACCACACACACAATTCATACTGAGAACACACACACAAAATCATACATACTGAGACACACACAACACACACACACACACATATATACCTGAGACACACACACACCCACCATATCATATGGACACACACCCATACACACACACACCACCATATCTACGAGACACACACCACATATCACCATATATACTGAGACACACACACACAACACCACTCATATCACTATCATATGAGACACACAACACACCATATCATACTGACACACACACACACCACCCACACCGCCACCCATATCATTGAGAACCACACACACCACCATATCATACTGAGACACACACACACCACATAGCATCGGAGACCACACACAATACATCACACCACACCACCACCATCATAATGAGGGACACACACACACACACCACACATACACACACTATCATACTGAGACACACACACACCACCATATCATACTGAGAGACACACACACACACACCATATCATACTGAGACACACACACACACACACACTCTACATGGACACGGAGACACACCACACACACACACACCACCATATCATACTGAGACACACACACACACACACATACTAGACACCACCCACACACCACCTATCAGACACACACCCACACCATAATCATACTGGACACACCCACAATCATACACACACACACACACACACCACCATATCATACTGCGACACACACACACCACACCATATCATACTGAATACACACACAACACCACCATCATACTGAATACACACACACACACCACACACACCACCATACATACCGAGATACACACACACACACCAATCATACTGAGATACAAACACACACACCACCATATCATACTGAGATACACACACACCACATACACCACCTGAGACACACACCACACACACCACCACCACTCATACATGAGACACACACACACACACACACACACACACACATCATACTGAGACACTGAGATTACACCACACACCCCACCACCATATCATAAGAGACACACCACACACCACATACACACATATCCCCACGATACACCACACCACCCTATCATACTGAGATACACACACACCACCATATCATACACACACACCAACAGTATCATACTGAGATACACACACACAACATAAACCATATCACCACACCACACACCCACACCACACACACACACACACCACTATCATACTGAGATACACACACACCACCATACATACACACACACACACCCACACATATCATACTGAGATACAACACACACCATATCATACTGAGATACACACACACACCCCCCATAATCATACTGAGATACACACACCACCAATACTACTTGATACAACCACACAATACACACACACCACCATATCATACTGAGATACACACACCACACCACCATATCATACTGAGACACACACACAACACAACACACACCATATCATACACACACCCACCACACCACCATATCATAGATAATACCACACACACATTTGTTTAAGACACCACACACCACCATATTCATACTGAGACACACACACACACACCACCAATCATGAGACACACACACACACACCACCAATAACTGAACACACACACTCCACCATATCATACTGAGACACACACACACCACCACCATATCATACTGAGACACACACACACACACCATATCATACTGGATCACACACACCATATATACTGGATACACACCCCTTACATATCCTATGATATACACACACACCTTACCATATCATACGAATACACACACACCATACCTATCATACTGAGATACACACACACACACACTCACCATATCATACTGAGATACACACACACACACCTCACCATATCATACTGAACACACACCACACCGCCCACCATATCCTACTGATATACACACCACACACACCAGAATACACACACAACACACACGCCAAACACACACACACCCCGCAGACCCCACACACCGCCCCCTAGCATACTGAGACACACACACCACCACCATATCAACTGAGACACACACACACCACCTATCATATGAGACCCACACCCACCATATCCATGAGATACACACACCACCCCTGAGACCCACCACCATATCATACTGAGATACACACACACCACCGTCACACACCCCATGAGCCCCCCCCCGTCTCCACCTCACCCTATTCTCTACATCCTCACCTGTCTCCACCTCACCCTATTCTCTACATCCTCAACTGCCTCCAGCTCACCCTGTTTCTCTCCATCCTCCAACTGCCTCCACCTCACCCTATTCTCTCCATCCTCAACTGCCTCCAGCTCACCCTATTCTTTACATCCTCATACTGTCTCCTACCCTCTGTCTCCACCTCACCCTATTCTCTACATCCTCATCTGTCTCCCCCTCACCCTATTCTCTCCATCCTCATCTGTCTCCACCTCAACCTATTCTCTACATCCTCTACACTAACTTTATGTCCTCGTTTATCGCATCCCTATACCTCCTCTCTGCTCTCCCTCTTTACCTTCTGCCTGGTAGCTTCATTTCTAACATTCACTGTATATATTCACTGTCCCTCCTCTGGACATGTCCAAAGGTGTCTTCACTGACTTTCTCCCCAAAACATTTAACATGAGCTGTTTCCCCTGATGAACTCGTTCCTAATCCTGTCCAACCTCTTTACTCCCAAAGAAAACCTCAACATCTTCAGCTCGGTCAACCTGCTGCACATCCTTCCCATCTCGATCCTTCTGCCTTGCTAACCTTCTCCCTTTCTCTAGTGTCTAACCCGAGTGGACCACTAATCATATACCTTCTGCTTGGCCTCAGCCACGTCCCTCTTCAGATCCTGCTATTCCTGTCTCCCTTTCCATGTCCCACATCTTCTTAGCTAACCTCTTCCCCTGTATACCATCCTGAACTTCCTCATTCCACCACCAAGTCTCCTTATCTTCTTTCCTCCTTCCATATGACACACCCAGCACCTTTCTTCCTGTCTCCCTGATCACTTCTGCTGAAACACTAACTGACCGCCCAGAACCTGTTTCAACTCCTGTCTAAATTCTTCACAGTGTTCTTCCTTTTTCAGCTTTCACCACTTGGTTTTCTTCTCCACCTTTGATCTCTTCTTCTTTCGGACATCTTCATTCTACACACCGCCGTTCTATGCTGTCTGGCTCCACTCTCGCCCACCACAACTTTACAGTCACTGATCTCTTTCAGATCACTTCTTCTGCATAAGATGTAATCTACCTGTCTGCTCCTTCCTCCTTTCTCTTCTGGAAAAATGTATTTACCACAGCATCTCCCATCCTCTTGGCAAGTCTACTATCATCTGTCTGTCCTTCACTGTTCCTTTCCCTGACTCCAAACCTGCCCAACACGTCCTCATCACACCTCTGTTCCCCCTCACCAACATGTCCATTAAAGTCTGCGCCCATCAATGACTCTCTCTCCTCTGGGAATACTCACCCTAACACACAACCTACCTGTGGGCGTAACCACTTACACCCATTCACCACCAACCCTTCAATTTCTAACTTCAGACTCATCACCCTGTCTGACACTCCTTTCACCTCCAGAACATTCTTCACAAACTCCTCTTTCAGGATGACTCCTACCCCATTTCTCCTCCTATCCACACCATCATAAAGCAACTTAAATCCTGATCCAGTGCTGCGAGTCTCACTACTCTTCCACCTGCTCTCCTGTACACACAATTCATCCACCTTCCTTCTCCTCATAATCATATCCTCCAGCTCTCTCTTTTCCCCGTCATTGTCCCAACATTCAGCGTCCCTATTCTCAGTCCTACACTCTTGCCTTTCTTCTTCTACTTTGACCAACAGTAGCCCGCCTGTAGGTCAGCGGCACCGCTGGCGGTCGTTGTTAATCCGGGCCTCGACCAATCCGGTATGAAATTCTGACGGATGATTTGCATATTTAAGTTTGGCAAAGTTTTAGGTCGGATGTCCTTCCTGACCCAAACCCTCTATTTATCCAGGCTTGGGACCCCCGTGGCTAAAATTACACACAACACACCACCCCATATCAGTCATCACACACACTCACCCCACCACCGTCAACACACACACCCGCCCCACCAACAACACCCTCACCGCCCCCACCCACACCAACACCCTCACCACCGTCAACACACCCCATATCAGTCATCACACACACACTCACCCCCACCACCGTCAACACACACACCCCCCCCCCCCAACAACACCCTCACCGCCCCAACACCACACCCACACCCTCACCACCACAACACACCCCATATCAGTCATCACACACACACTCACCCCACCACCACACCCTCACCACCCAACACAACCCAAACCTCACCCCCATCACACCCCACCACACACACACAACACCACTCACCAACCGTCAACACACCCCATATCAGTCATCACACACACTCACCCCACCACCGTCAACACACCCAACACCAACACCACCCCCCCCCTCACCACCAACACCCTCACCCCCCAACATCAAAAAACCCCCCAACACCAACACCCTCAACCCGTCACACCGTCAACACAACCCCATATCAGTCATCACACACACTCACCCCACCACCGTCAACACACACCCCCCACCAACAACACCCCACCACCAACACCCTCACCCTCACCACCACAACACCAACAAAAACCCTCACCAAAACCCCTCACCCCACAACCAACACCCTCACCACCGTCAACACACCCCATATCAGTCATCACACACACTCACCCCACCACCGTCAACACACACACCCGACCCCCCACCAACAACCCCACCACCACCACACCACCAACACCCTCACCTCATCACCCCAACACCCTCACCACCGTCAACACACACCCCATATCCATCACCACACACACTTACCCCACCACCGTCAACACACAACACCACCCGCCCCACCAACAACACCCTCACCACCAACACCCTCATCACCCCAACCCCCTCCACCGTCAACACACACCCCCTATCCATCACCACACACACTACCCCACCACCGTCAACACACACACACACCCCCCACCAACAAACCCTCATCACCCCAACAAACCCTCATCACCCCAACAAACCATCAACACACACCCCATATCCATCACCACACACCCCATCACCAACACCCTCACCACCAACACACCAATCACATAAACCAATGAGTGTCACATGCTGTGTTTTAGGGTTTGGTGTCACTTTACTAAACACTCTTTAGTATTTTTACTCACCGGCTCGGAATTATCGATAAAGGAATCGGTGTCGTCATATCCGTAACCCAAATCCACCAATTCCGCCACTCGCTCGGTCTTCAGTTTACGGGTTTCACTCTGAAAAAATCATCACCGCTAGAGGCGCCATTTCACATACCGTCCATTCCGAGTGAAATTAACGGCAAAATAACAAAACTAGAAACTTCTAGAAAAATTTACAGGTAGAAAAATCTTCTTTAGAAATTAGTTAGGATTTATAATCACCACGTTGTGCACAACATAAAATACTAAAAAGCCACATCAATTGTGTTTCTCAGTGTTTCTCAATGTTTGCTCACGTTTTTCTTCTGTAAATCATCATCATCTTCATCCTTCAGCTCGTCATTTAAAGCTTTTTCTCTCCTGTTGTTTACCGTCGCCTTTAAGACAGACAGAAACTTTTAATAAATTAAATGATTGCGCATCAGTTTGTGTTTCTTCACTGCGGAACTTTTTACCTCTGCGAGCTGCGGATAGCGAAACTCCGCAAAGCGCGTGTCATCAGGCTCGAACAGCACGAGCTCAATCCTGAGCGTCTGTTCAGCTGGGGGTGAGGGGGCAGGTGGGGTATGTAGCCCTGCTCCGTGGGGTAAATCACTCTCACTGGGGTTATTAAGTGCAGAATAAGAGGACAGTGTAGTGATCGGAATCCTGCGCGCTGCAGCCATCAGGAAAAAACCCACCGAAATCACTGAACGACGTTAAAACAAACAGTGCAGGAAGCAGCGAGCACGCGCACCTGAGCGCACTTAAGTGGACTGGAAAGCCAATGAGAAGCAAGAACAGAACTGATGACATCATCACCTACGAGCCAGTTCCGGAACACGTGCTATAGAAATGTATTAAAATAAAAAAGCGAAAGTTAATTTAAAAAACACAAGAAAATAAACAAACGAAATAAATAAATATATTTTAAACAAATATTCATTTACTGGGTTGCTGCATTTTTGTTTTTTATCCAGCAGAGGGCAGCAAAAGACCAAAATAATACATTTAAATTAAAAGTTTAAGTTGTGTGTGTGTGTGTGTGTGTGTGTGTGTGTATGTTTAAATGTTTAAATGCCAAAGTGACAATTTTAAAAATGTATTTATTCAAATCTAATCATTTTGTCCTTTTTTAATTATTATTATTATTGTTGTTGTTGTTGTTATTAATTATTATTATTGTTATTGTTTGTTGTTGTTATTATTATTATTTAGTTTATTATTGTTATTATTATTGTTGTTGTTTATTTATTATTGTTGTTTTATATTATTATTATTATTATTGTGTGTTATTATTATTATTATTGTTGTTGTTATTGTATTATTATTATTATGTTTATTATTATATTATTATTATTATTTATTATTATTATTGTTGTTGTTATGATTATTATTGTAATTATTATTATTATTATATTATTATTATTATGGGTATTATTATTATTATTGTTGTTGTTGTTTTTTAGTATTATTATTTTATTGTTGTTTGTTATTATTATTATTATTGTTGTTGAGTTGTATTATTATTATTATTATTATTCTTATTATTATTATTATTATTGTTATATTATATTATTGTTGTTGTTGTATTATTATTGTTGTTTGTTGTGTTATTATTCTTATTGTTTATTAGATTATTATTATTATTATTATTGTTGTTGTGTTTTGTTATTATTAATATTATTATTATGTTATTATATATTTTATTTATTATTATTATTATTTATTATTATTATTATTATTATTATTATTATTGTTATTATTATTATTATTATATATTGTTATTATTATTAGTATGTTGTTGTTATTATTATTATATTATTATTATTATTATTGTTATTATTATTACTATTATTATTGTTATTGTTATTATTATTGTTATTATTATATTATTTTTGTTGTTATTATTGTGGTTATTATTATTATTTATTATTATTATTTATTGTTGTTGTTTATTATTATTATTATTGGTATTTTTTATTATTGATTATTATTATTATTATTATTATTGTTATTATTATTTATGTATATTTATTATTATTATTATTGTTGTTATTATATTATTATTATTATTGTTATTATTATTATTATTATTATTGTTGATTATTATTATTATTATTATTATTGTGGTTTATTATTTTGTTATTATTATTATTATTATTATTATTTTATTATTATTATTATTATTATTGTTAGTATTATTACTTATTATTATTCTTATTGTTTTAATTATATTATTGTTGTTGTTGTTATTATTATTATTATTATTATGTTATTATTATTTTTGTTGTTATTTTATTGTTATTATTATTTATTATTAGTTTATTATTCTTATTGTTGTTATTGTTATTATTTAGTGTGTTTTTATTATGTTAGTATGGTTATTAATTATTATATATTTTATTATATGTATTCTTATTGTTGTTGTTATTTATTAATTATTATTATTATTTGTTATTATTATTATTATTATTATTATTGTTGTTGTTATTATTTTATTATGTTATTATTATTGTTTGTTGTTATTATTTTATTATTGGTTAGTTAATAATTTAAAAAAATTTTTAGCTGTTTTTACAGTAGCTTCAGCACAACAGTCCTGTGTTGATTATTTTCCAATCACACACACACAAACCACACAACACACACACACACCACACACACACACACACACTTTGGTTAGAGTTGATTTAATAAAGTGTAGCATTGCCGTAATTAGCTGCAGTAATAATTATATCAAGAAGGTCCTTAAAAATTTGTGTGTGTGTGTGTGTGTGTGTGTGTTTCAATAAGCGATAGGATCAGATTGCAGCTCTATTGTTTAAGCAGACTGCTGTTTATTGAGCTTAATGGAGTGGAAAAGATAAAACCCTGCAGAGCAAGACCGAATTAAAAACAGAGCCTGTCAATAAAGTTGTAAGACAATGAACTAACACACACACACACAAAGGGAGAGACAGATGGAGTGAGAAGGGGGG
>VCAZ01000525.1:0-11665 GCA_005784505.1 Bagarius yarrelli
TAAAACAGACTTATAAATGGATGAATGGATAAAATTTGATACGATGATTGACGGATAGATGGTAAGCGGATGGATAGAAGAATAAAGGATGAAAGATGGAGGGGGCGAAGGGGTGCCAAATTCATGCATTCATTATAACGGCTACACAAGAGCTGGGACTTGACCTGCACCGTTGCTGCAGTGGAGTTTGATCCTTTTGTCCTTTAATCCTCAGAATGACTGCTGTGGGCTTTGTGAAATTTGTATATATGATGGCATACCCATGAGGCATCTCTTCAGGTGTGAGCCGCCATTTTGGATTTTCAACCGGATCTATAACGTCGTCTCAGATTAATGACCTCACCTCGCCGCGTCCCGTACTGATTACCTCAGAGCCGTCGGGCACCGCATAGAGTCATTTTCAGGGGCGGGAGCCAAAACAATCCCATCATGCCTCGTAATGAACCAAGCAGGAAGAAGACGAGTCCCGGAGAGCGCAGAGCCTCTGCAGCCGCGCAAATCACACACCTTGATCAAAAAAGCAGGACAAAAAGCATGGGGTGATGTATCTACATAGGGCTCACTTAATGTCCACACACACACACACACACACACACTCACACACACACACAGAGTTTTAGAATCAGGACTCGGTAATGATGCAAATACACACACTCTAATGAAGAATGGAGAAGATGCGGGGGACTATTAGAGAAAAAGAGTGAGAGAAAAAAAAAAAGGAGAGAGAGGGCCTTTAGGATGAGACTATTAGAAGAGAAAAGAGGAGAAAAAAGGAGAGAGAGAGAGGAGGAGGGAGAGAGAAGGGGAGAGGGAAGAGAGAGAGAGACAAGAAGAGGAGAGGGGAGGCGGGAGGTGAGTTGGGGAGAGAGGAGAGGAGGGGAGGGAGGAGGGAGAGGTGAAGGAGAGAGGAGGAGAGAGGGAGAGGAGGAAGAGAGGAGACGCGTCGGATGGCCAGCAGTAACGTGAAGGTACGATAGGTTGCTCGGATGCCTAGCCTGTGAGCGACAGTTAGAGCATGGGCTAACAGGGATCTCGGGCGCGATTACCCGCGGTGTGTATCTTTTTTTGTTTCTCCCTTTATCTTTCTTCTTTCCTGCCCCATACTTCTTTGCCAGCATTGTTTTGATAGCTTGCTAGTCTTTTCTTTTTCCCCCCTTTTTTTTTTCCCCCCCCCCCCCCGCCTCTCCCAGTTTATCCTGATCCTTTCCTTTCCACCCCTCTCTGAGAGCCCCCACCCCCCCCCCCCCCCCCCCCCCCCCCCCCCCCCCCCCCCCCGGAGAGAGAGAGGGAAAGAGAAAAGGGGAGGAGGAAAAGGGAGGAGAGAGGAGGAGAGAGAGGGGAGAAGAGCCGATTGTGAGAGAGAGAGAGAGAAAAGGAGGAAAAGAAAGGGGGAGGAGGGAGCAACAACAAATTGTGACATCTTGATAATCTTATTAATTAACTCCTAGGTCAAAAACACACAAGGCACAAAAACACACATCCAATAGAGTCTATTATTAATCTCTCATAACAGACACACACAGACACACACACACACACACAACACACACACACAAACACACACCAACACACACACACACACACCACACACAGAGACACACCACAGACACCAAACACCCAGACCTACAAAAAAGTTGATTGTATAAATAGTAATGAAGAAGGTTATTGCTTTCATATATATAAAAATCACACATATGTTAAAAAGACAAGACAGAGGAAGGAGTGAGGATGATGCTGTATTGAAAGGAGAATCATAAATAGCCAATGTGGTTTGGGGTGTGTCCTTTTGGTTGTGTTGTGTGCTTGTCTCTGTGTGTGGGCATCTTGTTGTGTTGTGCTGTGGGTTGTGTGTCTCGGGCTTGTGTGTCTCCTGGTGTGTGTTGCTTGTGTAGTGGTGTGTGTGTGTGTGTGTTGTGTGTTTGTTGTGTGTAGTCCTGTTGTGTGAGAGATTTTATTAGAGATGAGATATATTTAGACTCTATGGGATGTGTGTTTGTGCATTAGTGTGTTTTGACAATAGGAGTTAGTGTTAATAATTAATAAGATATCAGAAGATGTCACATTGGTTCTCCCCTTTTTTCTCTGCTCTCTCTCTCTCTCTCTCCCTCTTCTCTCTCTTCATACTTCTTCCCCTTCTATCCTCTCTCTTCTCTCTCCGCTCTCCTATCTCTCTCGGTCTCTCTAGCTCTCTCTCTCTGCTCTCCCTTTGCTTCTCCTCTCTCCTCTCTATCTCTCTATCTCCCTTTTCTCTCATCTCTCCTCTCTCTCTCTCTCACTTTTATCTCCGTCTCTATCTTTCCCCTACTTCCTCTCTACCCCCCCCTTCATGCTTCGTCTCTTCTCCCCTCCCTCCCCCCCCCCCTCCCTTCCCTCTTTTCCCCCTCCCGACATCCCTCCCCCCCCCCCCTCCCCATCCTTTTTCACCTTCTTCTCTACCCTCTCCTTACTCCCCCCCTTAATCTCCCCCCTCCTCTCCCTTCCTCCTCCTTACTCTCTTCTCTCTCTTCTCCCTTTTCTCTCTCCATCTCTATCTCCTCCCTCCTTCCTCTCTCTTAGCTCCTCTCTCTCTCGCTCTCTCTAGCCACTTTTCTATCTGCCTAACTCTCTACTCCTTTTCCTTCTCTCTCTCTCTCTCTCCTATACCTGTCTCTCTTCTCTCTCTCCTCTTCTCTCCTCTCTCCACCTTTTATCCTTTTTTCTCTATATTCTATCTATCTCTCTCCATTTTCTATATCTATCTCTCTTCTCTTCTCTCTCTCTCTCTCCCGTTTTTCTCTCTTATCGCTATCTCTCTCTCTCTCTCTCTCTCTTCTCACCTTTTCTCTCTCTCTCGCTTCGCTATCTCTCTATCTCCTCTCTCTCCTTTCTCTCCTCTCTCCCTTTCCTCTCTCTCTCTCACTATCTCTCTCCCTTTTCTCTCTCTTCTCTCTCGCCGCTCAAGACTGATTTTGATATTTCTTATTAACTCAATGAACAGCCTAATAACACGAGAAGAGTGTTAGGTTCGTCTTAATCAGATTATTAACACTGCAGTCATGGGGTCGAGTGTGGATTGGGATATGGGTAAGGGGGATTATGGGAAAACGTCGGGGGATTGGATTTATGGGTAGGTAAAGGGGTAAAGTAATATGGGTATGTTAATGGAGTGTGTGGTTGTGGAGTAAACCTGGGCGCCCCCGTCTCTCCTTCGTTAAGCAGAAATCTGACATGGAGACTCTTCCACAAAATGTTAAGACGGTGCGAGTGCAGAACGGAAATTGTTTTCTCTTTATCTGGTCATTTCCTCAGTCTTAACTACATGAAATTTGTTTTTCTCTTTATCTGTCACTCCTCAGTTTACCCTCTTTGTGTCTCTCTATCAGAAACCCCCACACCCCCCCCCCCCCCCCCCACACCCCCCCCCCCCCCCCACCCCCACACCCCCCCCCCCCCCCCCCACCCCCCCCCCCCCCCGCCCCCCTCCCCCCCCCCCCCCCCACCCCCCACACCTCCCCCCCCCCAATATTTACCTATCTGTCTTGCACTTATTTGTTTTGGATTTATTTTTACCTTTTCTTCCTGTGTCTTTCTCTCATCTGTCTTCTCTCTGTCTTACCCTGTATTTGTCTTATCCTCTCAGTCTGTCTCTACCCTTTTTCCATCTGTCTGCTCTCTCTATTATACCTATTTACCGTCTTTCCTACTCTCTGTCTTACGTTTTCTCTGTCTGTCTCCAACTTACCTCTTTCTGTATCCTAGCCTTTCTATTTGCCTCTTTACACTCTCTTGTCTGTCTCTACTGTCTCCTCTGTCTACGTTCTGTCTGCCTTTATTTTTTATATCTCTCTAACACTCTCTCTAACACTCTCCTGTCTCAGTTTCCTCATCCATTCTCTCTCTCTCTCTCTGCCTCTCCCTCTCTCTCTCTTTCGTATATCAGTTGAGTTGTCCCAGGGTGTGGATGTGGGGTTGGAGTTCAGACAGTACGGAGGTCATTGTCTAAAGAGCTGCGTCGTCATTCCACCAAACCGTGAGTGTCTCTCTCTCTCTCTCTCTCTCTCTCTCTCTTTTTCTCTCTCCTGCAGGTCTGGACGGTAAAACGCTGCGCTCGGATCTCTCTATTAAAATTCGACTCCAGCTTGACCCCCAGTGCGAGTCGGGTATAAAAGTGAGGCAGGAAAAGGGGGCCGTCCACAGGGAATTACGGCGTTGTCACTCAGCGTTAGGACTTAATTCAGATAACTTCAGCCTATTTTTTTCAGGGCTCTAAATTGAGAAATCGAGTGTGTAGCTGCAGGGGAAATGCAGATTGGAAGCGGACCTCGGAACCGGGCTGCTTTAGGAAATGTCACGGAGTGGCCATGCCACCCCGCCCCGCCGCTGTCTCAGGCGCGCTCATGGTGAAATGTTAAAAACAGAGTCAATTAAAGTCAATCCAAGGGTGAAGACGGGACTGTGGGACAGTTACAGTGATGAATTCTTCTGTCAGGAACTTTCATTAATGGTTGCATTTCAACCACAGGATGCTAAGAGCCAAAGTATGCCTTCATCAAGTGTCCTTCAACAAGACCCTTCAAAAGCTCCCTTCTCAAGCCCTTTTTCTCTTTTCTCTCTCTCTTTCTCTCTATTCTCTCTCTATCTTCTCTCTCTCTCTATCTCTCTCTCTCTCTCTCTCTCTCTCTCTCTCTAATCTCTGTCTGTCTCTCTCTCTCTCTCTCTCTCTCTCTCTCTCTCTCTCTCTCTCTCTCTCTCTATCTCTCTCTCTCCCTCTGTCCTCTCCTCTCTCTCTCGCTTCTCTCTCTCTCTCTCTCTCTCTCTGGTCTCTCACTCTCTATATCTCTCTTCTCTCTCTCTCTCTCTCTCTCTCTCTTCTCTCTCTCTCTCTCTCTCTTCTCTCTCTCTCTCTCTTTCTGACAATTCTCTCTCTCTCTCTCTCTCTCTCCCTCTCTCTCTTCTCCCTGTCTCTCTCTTCTCTCTCTCTCTCTCTCTCTCTTCTCTCTCTCTCTCTCTCTCCCTCTCTCTCTCTCTCTCTCTCTTCTCTTTCTCTCCTCTCTCTCTCTCTCTCTCTATCTTCTCGCTCTCTCTCTGTTTCTCTCTTGTTTCTCTTTCTCTCTCTCTCCGCTTCTCTCTCTCTCTGTGTTTTTCTTTTGTCTGTCTCTTTATTTGAGTTGTTCCCAATTAGCTTTGACTTTGCAAATGATGCAATTGAGCTTTAATTACTGACTTAACTGCTGCAGTAAACCCTTATAGATGAGCATAATACATACACACACACACACACACAACACACGCAACACACACACACACACACACACACAACCAATCACACCCACACATGCACACCTTTCGTCCCTGCATTCTTCCAACTGACTCGTTTCCTTCCATCACTGGTTTTGGTGTGTGTGTGTGTGGTTGTGTTAGTGTTAGTGTGTGTGTGTGTGTGTGTTTGTTGGTGTGTTGTGTTAGTGTTAGTGTGTGTGTGTGTGGTGTGTGTGGAGTGTTAGTGGTGTGTGTATTCCTCCAGAAGGTGACTGATGAACAATGAATTTCAGTCATTATCCCTGTTGTCACCCCTATCAATCTGTGTGTGTGTGTGTGTGTTGGAGTAATGTGTGTGTAAGCGGATGTTGTGTTAAGTGTATCCACAGTTAAATTAAATTAAAAATTACAATTAGAATAAGTTTTTCTTGTGAATGCTGCTCTGTGATTGGTCGGATTAGGTGTTGATAAATGTACGGCGGTGTGTGATGTACTTCCGTTACAAATAAGTCAAGAGTGTGTAGCAGACGCCGGACATCACCGGACACCACCGGACACCACCGGACTCCACCGGACACCACTGGACACCACTGGACTCCAATGTCTGAAGAGCCTTTAGCCTTTGCTTTTTCTATGGAACAAACTTCCTGGGGCTGAAAGTTTGTGAAAGAACAGGCAACCAAAACAAGGTCACACACACCACACACACACACACACACACACACACACACAACACACGCACACACACACTGTAAGGTTCAGGGTTTTTAAGTTTTATGTTTGTTTATGTTTATGTTTTATGTTGATTTATGTTTATTGTTCATGTCTAGGCTAAGCTATGTTAGCTAGCTAAGCGGTGCTAGGCAGTTTGTTCAGTTTACTTCCTGTTTTGTCCTCCTCCAGTCATGTGCTTCCACGTTGTCCTTGTGTTGTGTTTTCATTGGTTTGGTTGATTATTGTTCTCAGGTGTTCCTTGTTTGTCTGTGTGTGTTTGTCTTGTTTGTCTGTGTTCAAGTGTTTGTTAGATTAATATACAATTATTAGGACCGCCAACAACGACTAGCAGCAGACTGTGATTTTAGGATTAGGTGAAATAAATGTAAATGTGATGCGATTTGTGGCTCCGTTTCTGTTTTTATTAAATTGCTCCGTCTGTAAACGCTGGCAGACGTTTCATTCAGTATCACCGGTAAATCTGGAGCTAAAGATTCAGAAAGATCGAATGTTGTACTAAGAAGATGATTTTCCTCAATATTCTGATTTTTTTATCAAACCATATAAAACTAAAACATTTCTTAATTCAGCTCTCCAATAAATCTCTAACAAACAAACTGCACTGACTCTAATCGCCTCTATAATTAGGACACCCTATAAAAGCCTGTGTGTGTGTGTGTGTGTGTGTGTGTGTGGTGTGTGTTTGACCATATTTAGCAGTTTAAAAGCAACACTGAGAGATTCCAGTAAAATAACTAAACCGATTTCTGGTGGACATAAATTAGGACATCCTAACATCACACACAGGTAGATCCCATCAGGTCCAGGTGATCAGAACATTGTTCCTCAGCGTTGTGAAGAAGGCTGTCTCTATTTAATCCCAGCCATTTAGTTTGGTGCTCTATTGAGGTGACTGTTGACTGTTGAGGTGATGGTGAGGACCATGGGGAGATGGAAAGATCTCAGAATGAAGACTGTTGCAGTTTATGAGTCTGGAATAGGATTTAAAAAGATCTCAAAAGATTTATATCCAAATTAAACTTCCTCAGTTAAAAAAACCCTCTCTCTTTCTCACACACACACACACACACACACACACACACACACACACACACACACACTCCTGTATATAGAGAGATAGAGAACAGTGAAAACAAAGACAGAGATCATTTTAAATGTTGGACAATTTTTGGTGTCCTTGATGAAATCGAACTGGTGGTATGTGGTGATATTTAAACCTCAGACATAGAGAAACACTGGTGGACTCTAAAGTATTGGCACCCTCTACACAAACGACCTGTTGCTGTTACATCATCACTTGATTCCTTATATGGAAAAGATTCTGAAACAGGAAACAGTGCAGTATGTTTTGTTTCGCACTCGATTAACCGTGCGAGGTTCTGCACTCACTGTCCTCACTCCTGTCCCCAGAATATCATCCTCCACACGGGTCTCGACGGTGTGAGTGTGTTTTTTGACAGAGGGGCCTTGTCTTTGACCTCCAGTCATCCCGCAGTCACCTCCGCAGCTAACACGCCAGAGAAACGGAGCAGCCTCGTTATTCTTGCCTGTCAAAGCGTCTGGGATGCGGCCGAGTGGCGTTTGATCTCCGCGTGCATGTGTGCGACACGTCTGAGTCAGAACGCTCTTTTTTCAGGAAAAGGGCTGGAGGTGGCGGGTCACTCGCACACACGCAGCCCGAGCTGTCAAGTTTTGGGGCGACTGAGCATCAGTGGTGGCGTGATGTCACAGCGCTCACACAGTCTCACACGGTGTCCACACGCGTTTGTCTCTCAGAGTGATGGACGCTAGCGGTTCAGGGACGAGCTCAAAGCTTTTTTTTTTTCAACACACACTGTCATCTTCTTTATAGGCTAAAAATACCCGGGCGTTAGCGCTGCTGTAGACGTCTCGCGCATGTGTGTGTGTGTGTGTGTGTGTTGTTGTGATGGGTTGAATACCCATTTTTTGTGAGGAACCCTGGTAGCACTAACCCAGACCGACATGCAGAATGCCAGGACTGTCATCATAAAAAACGGAGCCACGCCCACTACACTAAGCCACACCCATCATCACTATTCTCAGACAGACATAACCAACCACACACACACACACACACACTACAAATGAAGTTTAAACTGAGACAAAGGTGTGTTGCTGAATCTAGCAACAATGTATAATGCAGCACACACAGAAACCCTGTGACCTGTGAAATGAAATTTCTGCTGAGTTCTGGATGAGTGACAAGATTTTCCACATGCGAGTGTCTGTGTGTGTGGTATGTGTGTGTGTCTTCCCTGCAGAGTGATTTATTTTCCACAGAACCAACATATGTTTGGTAAATATAACCCAAACGAACCGAAGCCCTACCGGCTGAACAGGAGCAGCTCCAGACGAGGTTGATGATCAGCTGATGAACCAGAAAAGTGCATCAAAAATCCATTTCTAATGACTCACGATTCAACTCACAGTTTAAATCTGAAGATTTCTACGTTAAAACAAAAACAGCACCTCGCCCCTGAGGTTCAGGGTCGAGGTGCTGGAATGCTGAGCAGATTGTGGGTTCAATTCCCAGCACCACCAACCTGCTACTGCTGGGCCCCTGAGCAAGACCCTTAACCCCATAACTGCTTAGCTGAATAATAATAAAAATCGAAAATTTCAGGAATTCTGACAAATTCCTGAAAGTCGCGTAAGAAACACACGGACAATTTTACTTTATTTCTCAGCAGAAAAGAAAAAAACGAAAAAAGGTTTTTGTTTCTAACTTTACAGTAAGCAAAGGCTGCAATCTGAAGCACGTAAACAGAGACGCCTGTGGTTAGCTACAAAACAAGCGTCTCGTTCCCTCAAGGGTTACCTACATAACCTTAGAGATACCATAGCGCCAAATCACTGTCCCGTGTGAGACACCAACAGGACAAAAGAGGACGGGTCCACACCATCACAGAAAGCTAGGACCTGGTAGTCACCAGACTTTGAAATGTGTGTGGAAGGAAACCAGCCTGCAACTGTTCCCAGTTCCAACATCCCAGTGGACCAACGTCATCTAGATTCAAGATTAAAGATTCAAGATTCCAAAAATGTTAATAATCCCAGGGGGAAACTGATTATAGATGGTAGGATAAGGACAAATGTGTGCTGGGAGGACCTATGTCCGACAGGGGCTCAACATCGCCAGGAGAAAAACTGGTTAAAGATTAGGGCTGCCATTTCCTGAATGTGTGTGTGTGTGTGTGTGTGTGTGTGTGTGTTGAAGTTTAATTCTAAAATAACGCATACTTTTTAAAAATTCTTTTTATGGCCTTTTTCTTACGCTCTTCTCTACTTTATTTGTGTATTTTATAACCGGTAGTTTATGTCCCTGCTAGGCTCCTGTTCTGTCATTATTCGGCTCTGCTGATTCGGCCGTTATCTCTTTACTTTGCTCAGCTAGTTCACTAATGGTTAAGGTGCTGAGTTGTTAATCTGAAGACCAGTAACACCTGGGTTCGAGGCCAACGGCAAGTCGCCATGTTGGGTCCTTGAGCAAGACCCTTACCCCTTCCTGCTCCAGGGGCGCTTTATCATAGCTGACCCTGTGCTCTGACCCCCCAACTTACTAAGATGGGAATATTGAAAAGCATTTTGGCTCTGCACATACCTCCACAATGACAATGAACTGAATATTTATTTCTTTTATTATTTAATGGTCTGCCAGCCGAATTCTTTCTGTTTATGGCCCAGTAATGTAACTCCTTCATGCTATGTTATCACACAACATCTATCTCGTTTGATTTCTTTTATTTTTTCATGCTTTCCTTTTTTCTATCCTTACATCCACTTGTCTCTCGTTTGTCTCCCCACAGCTCATCCCAGACTACATGTCCAGGTTATTCCCTCCGGTATTTTTCTATAACGAGTCCTCACTTTAAGCTGCTTCTCATCATTTAAGTGATAATGAATATTTATAATTCCATTTCCAACAGAACCTTCGACCAGCCATGAGACCGGTTGGGGTATCCAACCCGTTGAGGCTGGTTTCTCGTTCAGATAAGAAGGGTCTCTGGCCAGAAGGGCAGATCTGTTTTCCGACCTGTTTGATAGCTTTTGGCATTATTCTGTTTCTGGTATCAAATGCAAATCACATGCTGAAGAAAACGATCTTATTATAGCTGGATGATCACTGTTTGTACCTCCTGGTAGCTTCTGTTGCCTCACCTGTGACACCTGATGCTTGTGACGTATCGCTTTTCAATTGGTTTAGCGTTGTTCAGACTGCAGTCACGCAGGAAGCTTTTTTCCATAGCTTAAGTTTCTGAAGTGGAAATCAGAATGTTCTTGTGTGAAGGCACAGACCTCAGTAGATTCTGAAGTAGTTATCAAAAACTCACAAGGTTCTAGAGTGTAAATTAAGAGCTTAAAGAGTGCTGCTGGGGAAGGAAGAAGGTTTTAGATCGGTCAGCAGGAACTTTAAATGTTTCATAACGTTAGTGGAAATTCAGACAATTGGTAAAACCTTAGTGAACTCATGAGGCTTTAACATGTCATTGGAAAATGCAGGTTTTAGACTGTTAGTGGAGTTTTAGAATGTTCTGGGGTGGTAGGAAGGAAATTAGAAGGTTCGTGTTAGTTGAGAACTCAGAAGGTTCCAGAGTCTGCCTGAAGACCTCAGAAGGTTTTGGGAAATGTCATTGAGGATCATCTCTTCGCTCTCGGTGCCGCTGGGAGACTTTCTGTCGCCACGGCCTTTGATCTGATCCGAGCTGTGTTTCGCTCCGACAGTGTGTCAGCCGCCGCTTCATCCGAGACGCTCACACCCACTTCATTTTCAATCTGTTCTGTTGAAATTGAACTTGTGCCAGTGGATGTGTTGTATACATATGTGTGTATGAGTGTGTGTGTGTGTATGAGTGTGTGTGCTGTCATTTGAGATGACTCGACTACCAGCTTTATCCCTTAGCAAGTTAGTGTGCTTCATGTGGTCTCCAGCCTTAGACAGCTCGTCAATGAAGCCATTATATGGACCTGTCAGACACACACACACACACACACACACACACACAATATGTAGTCTTGCTTCTTGTTGCCTTTTTTTATTCCTGAATAGTCTTTGTAGGTGATGGCGTGAAAAGTTCTCACTCACTCTAGTAAACATGTGTTATCAGTTAATGTATTGTCGATCAGTGTTCATTGATCGGTTCGTATCGATGTTTGTATGCTGGCCTCTAGGGGGAGCCTGAGCAGATCAGAGCTCGTATCATTAATATATCACCTGATCTTATGTAGGTTCATAATGTTGATTTGAAATTTTAATGTTTTTTTATTTACAATAGGAGTTTTTCCAGCTGTTTTTCGATAATCTATTGTTCAGGTTAAGAGCTGAGGAGCCGTGAGCTAAACGCAGCGCGGAATTTAACGCTTAAAGATTATAAGAGAAAAAAACCATTATAACGTTTCCTACATGAAACAACAGTTAATATAAAATTCATGGGCATCGTGATTACTGTAATCTCTCCTTGCCAGAACTGGAGAGGCAGATGGTTGAGAGTGTGTGTTCACAACCACACACACACACACACACCCACACTAGCTCCGGAGAGAATGAGACTATTTGACGGCTGTAGAGAAAGGGACAAAAAATAGAGAAGGCTTCTTTTCATCCTAATGTGAGGCTTTAAACGTTAATGAGTCCCTCGATCTCTTCCAGCGTCTCCTTCTCATCTATTATCAT
>VCAZ01000538.1:0-11534 GCA_005784505.1 Bagarius yarrelli
CACACACACACACACACACACACACACACAAAATCAGACAGACACCGCGTGTGTATTTCAGTATCGCAGTATATTTACAGGTCATTTTAAGGAAATAATGAGGTGAAAGGTCAGAGAGAGCTCAGGGGGTGTGTCCATCGTAGAACTTAGACAGGAAGTCTGTGGGACGTGGCGTCTCCGTCTCATGGAAGTAACGCATGATGTGTGTCTTCTGTTTCCACACATTAATGGTCTCCTGCAGCTCCATCTTCCCCTAAGAACACACACACACGCACGCACACACACACACACATTACGTATGAAAAAGAAGTGCGGTGGAGTGACAGATGATCACCGACAGTGGTGTGTGTGTGTGTGTGTGTGTGTGTTACCTTGATGACGAGCATGTCGATGACACGCGGGTCACGGATGTGTTTGTTCTTATTAAACATCTCTCTCACTTTCTCTCGTCCCTGTTGTGCTGTGATGTCCAGCTGAAACATCGCCACTGAAACACAGACAGGAGACAGTGACAAGATTATTTCTTTTATCTAGGGAAACTCCTAAACCTTCATTAACACCCACACACCCACACACACACACACACACACACACACTAAAACTTTTACTCTGTTGTTTTAGATGAGTTTAAAGCACTAAATTAAATCAATGTAAACAGGCGGATAAAACTGGTTAAATGCTGATAGTAATGGTGAAATACTGATAAATACTGGTAAAATGGGTTAATACTGAGTAAATGCTGGTTAAATGCTGGTTAAATGCTGAGTAAATACTGGTTAAATACTGAGTAAATACTGGTTAAATACTGGTTAAATGCTGAGTAACTACTGAGTAAATACTGGTTAAATACTGGGTAAATACTGGTTAATACTGATTAAATACTGGTTAAATGCTGGTTAAATGCTGGTTAAATGCTGAGTAAATACTGATTAAATACTGGGTTAAATACTGAGTAAATACTGGTTAAATACTGATTAAATACTGGTTAAATACTTAAATACTGATTAAATACTGGTTAAATACTGATTAAATACGTTAAATACTGATTAAATACGCGGTTTGATTAGATTCTTGTTCAGTTCTTTTTGCTGTAAACTGACTAACCGACTGACTAATTGATTGACTGACTGACTGTCTGTCCGACTGACGTTAGCCGGTTACACCATTAGCTTAGCATTTCTCTGAGAAGCGACCTTGACGCGGAGGTTTTTTAGTATAAATGTGATCCGGACGGCGTTACCAGTGTTCGGTACTTCCCGGTACCAGGCCCGGTACAGCTCCCTCACACGCCGCTTGGCCTCGTCCGCATCGCGGCTGAGAATCGGCTTCACCGCCCGCACAGCTCCGGCAGTCCGGGTAGCAGCGGAGGACGCCATGTTTACTCCAAACACACAACTCACACTCACTTCCGGTCTGCACTTCCGCCTGTGTAACAGCAGGAAACGAGCTCAGCGGCGCCACCTACAGGCCGAACAACCAACAGCTCTACACATTTATACTCATGTTCATTTATTTCAGTAACTAACATAAATAAAAAATATAAATGTGTGAAAAACTTTAATAATTTATTTACTTACTAATTGAATTGATTTAATTCATTTCATTTAAATCTGCAGCGCCTTCATTTGTGTGTGAAAAAGAAAACACACCCCACTATAAAGACTACAGACTGTAAGCAAAAACACCAGGAACAATTTATTGACTTTAAACAGTCTAAACATCTTTAATTTACAGATACAATTAAATAAAAAAAAATCATAAAAACATGTCTGATTTTAGCTTACAAGAGTAAAGGAGTTTGGCTCAATTAAGCAAAGGTGTGTGTGTGTGTGTCACTGCAGGACGCTCTGCTAATAAACACTAACCTAACACCAGCTTCTCCATCAGAACACTGTGTGTGTGTGTGTGCGTGCGTGTAGAATACACTGATCTCCCACTCCTTTATAATGCACCCTATAAACACTGCTTCTCCCACCCCCACCCCCCTCTTGTCCCAACACTTTCTCAGGTACAGTGGTGTTTTATTGTCACCAGATTTACCCAGAATGCACTGCTTCAACTCGAGTGCCATCTGTTGTTATAATCTGGATCCATTAAACACTTTATATCTGTGACTCTAACATGTCACTGGATTCAGCAGGAAAGGTTTTAGATATCAGGACACATCACTTCCTGGTGTCTCACTCAGGTTCTCTCCAGTCTGAAGATTCCAGAACTCCTGTTTAATTCCTGTGTAATTGTCCCACTGTGTGTCCACTTTTCCAGCAGAGACGTGTCGGCTTGTACCGGTCCCCCCCGTGCAGCCCAAACCCGGTAACGTGTACATTAATCCAGAAACGTTCTGATCTACTGGTAAACCCAGTCATCCCGGTTCTGCTGCTGAAACTCTGGACTGCTTTAACAGTGACGCGCCGTCCAACACCTCACACTAGTTTAATTCTGTACTACAGTCTGAGTTATGCTGCACTTCCTGATCAGTAATACACTCTGTTCTATAGTCTGATTATCGGGAGTATTACTGAAATCAGGTCCTTCTCCATCCTCCATGTTGCTATTGATCACATGACCTGTGATGTCACAGCGGTGTGAATATAGAGTGTGTTACTGTATAAAGTGTGATGATGATAAAGGAGTGAAATGTAACTAGAATGAACAATGTTTTTATCCTGAAGTATTAAAGTTACTTTAAACTCTGGTAAAGTCGCCGCGGCGCCGCTTTCATTACTCCATTTTAGAATATAAGGAGTCGTTTCTCTCCCGCGGGATCATGGGACAGGAAAGTGTCCATCGGATGTGTATGACGTGTGAGCAGATCATTCAGGACATCATCACACACACTGATTTACACATACTAATGAATCTGGATATATTACACACCTCACACACTCCATTACACACACTACACACCTCACACACTCCATTACACACCATAAAGTATAGAAGTGTGAGATTCTGGAAGGAGCACTTGGGACTCACTATGTCACTATGTACTCAGGCTCATGACTTCTGGTTGTGTGATTCAGAACCCTTCAGGTTAAGCTTCTATCCCCTCCTGCCCAGTTCAACACTCTGTGTCTGTCTGGATCTCTGATAGCTTCTGTTCTTAATGACTGTAGAATCTTAGTGTGGAAGATGAGAAGGTCCTCCTGAGGGATGAACATCAGCACTTCAGAACGTCAGTTTCAGTTGAGGGGTTCACACTGTTCTGTAGTAGTTTATGTCCAGCGACACTGTACACAGCAGGGTGTGTGATTTGGGACACGTTCTGAGGGGATGTGGGGGTTTACAGACATGGTGTGTTGTGTAAAAAGTCCACATTCCTTTAATATTTTAGATCACAAGTCAGTCACACGTGCACATTTTTATAACACACCCAATTCAGACGCAGATATAAGCCATGCAGTGTATGACCATCAGTCAGGTGACCCAAATCTCGGCTCCTGATTGGCTAATGCACTTGAGATAAAAGGCACATGATCCTACATGGCCCTTCCATTTCTGCTGAAACACACCACACACACACACACACACACACACACACACACACACACACAATTTGTATATATTTAATAATCTAAGTGATACGAATATCAGAAATGTATCTGTGGTACAGTGTAAATTACATGTATGTATGTTTAGTACGTACTTGTATTTGTGTGTGTTCAAAGTGTGTGTGTGTGTAAGTAAAAGTGTGTTAGAGGCTGTTGGGCAGTCCCCGTTCCTCCTGCAGGGCGGCAACAGCGAGTCTCAGATGTTCTCGAAGTGTCTGAACTTCTCGTTCACTCCTCTCTTTCAGCACCTTCAGGTCCTCACACACCTTCTGATACTGCACACACACACTCTGCTTCTCCTACACACACACACACACACGAGTAAAAATGACAATTCAGATAATACAAATGCATTGTACTGAAAACAAACACACACACACACACACACACACACACACACACACACAGTACCGTGTTGAGGAACTGCACTTCAGTTCTTAAGCATGTGATGTCTTTGTGCAGGTACTCCACCTCACTGTGCTTCACTCTCAGCAGCACCTAAACACACACACACACACACACACACACACACACACAGTCCAACATTATTGAATAATTCCATATAAACTGTATTAAGTGAACACTTCCTCTGTTACTGAACTTCAGTGTGTTACTAGACTCTGTGTAGACAGTAAATATATAGAAGGAAACAGGAAGTGATAGGACGTCACTGTGTGATTATGGATGATGGACAGAACATAAACTGAAAAGAAAGGAAAAGAAAAGAACCAGAGAAATACAACAGGGTGAAAAGCAACAGGGCTCAGAACCGAGACCTGAGGGACGTCCTGAGTGACAGGAGGACGGTAACAGGATGTCGGGGCAGTATGTGTATACAGGTCTTACCTGAAACTGTTATTAAGGTGTTATAATAAACGACGTCTGTTTCTAACCTCGAGTTCACACACAGATCTTCCTTCGGTGCTGGTGAGGATGACCTCATCTGACCTCTGACCTGTGACAAATGAGCGAATGTGTCCAATCTCCTCTGTTAAACGAGACTGAAGATCCTATACAGAGAAAAAGTAGAGTTGTAAAAACAACAAACCACACACACACAGACAGACAGACAGAGAGACACACACACAGACAGACCAGACAGACAGACAGACACACAGACCGACAGACAGACACACACAGACCGACAGACAGGAACCAACGCCAGACAGACACACACAGACAGACAGACAACACACACACACACACAGACAGACAGACAGACACACACACACACCCACCCACACAGACCAGCCAGACAGACAACACACCCACCCCACCACCAGCCACACAGCCAGCCAGACAGACACACCCACCCACCCACACACACACCCACCCACACCAGCCAGCCAGACACACCACCCACACCACACACACCCACCCACCAGCCAGCCAGCCAGACTAGACACACACACACAGCCAGCCAGACCACACCACCGACCAGCACCACCACCGACACCAGCAACAGACCACCGACACAGCCAGCCAGACACAACACCCACCTACACACGCCATCCAGACAGACACCACACCCACCGACACCAGCCAGCCATACAGACACACACCCCACCCGACACATCACAGCCAGACAGACACACCCCACACACCCACCGACACAGCCAGCCAGTACAGACACACACCCACCGCCACCAGACATACAACACACCACCTACACAGCCAGACGACACACACAACCGACACAGCCAGCCAACAGACACACACCCACCACACAGACCAGCCAGACAGACCCACCACCCCACGACACAGCCAGCCAGACAACAGACACACACCCACCGACACAGCCAGCCAGACAGACACACACCCACGCCAGACACAGCCAGCCAGACAGGACCACATCACACCCACCGACCGAACAGACAGCCAGCCAAGACAGACACACACCACACCGACACAGCCGACAGACACACACCAACCGACAGCCACACACACCCCACCGCCACAGACAGACCACAAACCCCACCGCAGACCACAGACCACCCAGACCCACCGACCACAGCCCAGCACAGACACAGACACCACACCACCGACACAGCCCAGCACAGAAGGGACAGACACACACCCACAGACACAGACAGCCAGACAGACACACCACCCACAGCACACAGCCAGCCAGACAGACACACACCCACAGACACAGACAGCCAGACAGACACACACCCCAAACACACAGAAAGACCACCCCACAGGACAGACAACACACCCACAGAACCGAGACAGCCGACAGGACACACACCCACAGACACAGACAGCCAGACAGACACACACCCCACAGACACAGACCAGCCAGACCGACACACACCCACGACACAGACATCCAGACAGACACACCCAACAGACACAAGACAGCCAGACAAGACACCCACAGACACAGACAGCCAGACAGACACACACCCACAGACACAGACAGCCAGACAGAAACACACCCACAGACCAGACAGGCCAGACAGACACACACCCACAGACCAGACAGCCAGACAGACACCACACCCACAGACAGACAGCCAGACAGACACACACACCACCAGACAGACCACACCCAAAACAGACAGACAGACTCCAGACAGACAGCCAACAGACAGACACACACCACACAGACAGACAGACACACACCCACAGACAGACACAGACAGCCAGACAGACCACACAACCCACACAGACAGCAGAAGGACAGCAGACAGACACAACACCCACACGACAGGAACAGACAGCCAGACAGGACACACACACCACACAGACGACAGACAGCCAGACAGACACACACCCACACAGACAGACAGACAGCCAGACAGACCCACACCACCCACAGACAGACACACAGACAGACAGACCAGACACGACCAGGACAGACCAGACCAGACCACACACAGACAGCAGACCAGACAGCCAGACACAAGACACACAGACAGCCAGACACAACAGCAGACACCCAGACACACACCCATACAGACAGACAGACAGACAGAGACACAGACAGACACCCACATACAGACACCACAGACAGACACAGACACACACACAGACAGACACCCACAGACACACACACAGACAGACACACACAGACACACAGACACACACAGACACACACACACACACACACAGACACAGACACACACCAGACACCACACACCAGACACACACGACACACACACACACCACCCCACACACACACACAGACACACCCACACAGCACCCCCACACAGACACAACACAGACACACACCCCCAGACACAACAACGACACAGACACTCCACTACCCTGTGTTTAGTCTCTATTCTCTTTACCTGGTTTTGTCTGCGCAGTTCCTCCATCTCTCTCTCCTTTATGCTGATCTGCCGTTCCTTCTCTCCGTTATTCTGCTGTTCTCGGTTCAGTTCCAAGCATTTCTGAGAATAACGGTCTGATAAAAACCATCCAGCTCTCTCCTCAGAGACAAGAGCTCCTGCCTGCACACACACCAAACCACACAATTCCGATAGGTATACATGCTGGTCTCTGTGTGTGTGTGTGTGTGTGTACTCACTGCTGCTGGTCCTTGACAGTGTGTACACCTGCTGGTTGTGTTGCAAGTTGTTTAGTTTTCTGCACTTGTTTTTCCAGTTCATCCTTATGAGCTTTTTTTAAAGACTCCATCGCTAAAATACACAACATATCATGTCTTAAGTTAAATCAGATCCAAAACAGACGAAGCAGAACACACACACACACACACACACACACACACACACCACACCACATAAGAAGGAGGACCAAAGGAGAGAGACAGACGCTGACAAGAACCAGAAAAGAGAGCGGTGGGGAGGTGTCAGAGAGAGGAATACAGAGAGCGAAAGAGGAAAAGACGAACAGGGGGAGAGAGTGAGTGTGTGAGAGAGACACACAGATACAGAGAAAGTGATACAGAAAAAGGAAGAGTGGGAGAGAGACAGAAAGAGATACAAAGATATATATATACACACACACACACACACACACACACACACACACACACACTGCTGCTGAAAAAACTAAAGGGAACACTTAAAGAACACAATGTAACTCCCAAGTCAATCTCACGTCTGTGAAATCCCACCTGCCCACTTAGGAAGCAGCACTGACTGACAATCAGTTTTCACATGCTGTTGGAAATGGACCAGACAACAGGTGGAAATTATAGGCAATTAGCAAGACACCCCAATAAAGGAGTGGTTCTGCAGGTGGTGACCACAGACCACTTCTGAGTTCCTCTGCTTTCTGGCTGATGTTTTGGTCACTTTTGAATGGTGCTTTCACTCTAGTGGTAGCATGTGACGGAGTCTACAACCCACACAAGCGGCTCAGGTAGTGCAGCGCTCATCCAGGATGGCACATCAATGCGAGATGTGGCGAGAAGGTTTGCTGTGTCTGTCAGCGTAGTGTCCAGAGCATGGAGGTGCTACCAGGAGACAGGCCGGTACATCAGGAGACGTGGAGGAGGCCGTAGGAGGGCAACAAACCCAGCAGCAGGACCGCTACCTCCGCCTTTGTGCAAGGAGGAACAGGAGGAGCACTGCCAGAGCCCTGCAAAATGACCTCCAGCCGGCCACAGATGTGCATGTGTCTGCTCAAACGGTCAGAAACAGACTCCATGAGGGTGGTATGAGGGCGCGACGTCCACAGGTGGGGGTTGTGCTAACAGCCCAACACCCGTGCAGGACGTTTGGCATTTTTTGCCAGAGAACACCAAGATTGGCAAATTTCGCCACTGGCGCCCTGTGCTCTTCACAGAAGAAAGCAGGTTCACACTGAGCACCGTGACCAGACGTGATAGAGTCTGGAGACGCCGTGGAGAACGTTCTGCTGCCTGCAACATCCTCCGCATGACCGGTTTGGGCAGTGGGTCAGTAATGGTGTGGGGTTGCATTTCTTTGGAGGGCCGCACAGCCCTCCATGTGCTCGCCAGAGGTAGCCTGACTGCCATTAGGTACCGAGATGAGATCCTCAGACCCCTTGTGAGACCATATGCCGGTGCGGTTGCCCCTGGGTTCCTCCTAATGCAAGACAATGCTAGACCTCATGTGGCTGGAGTGTGTCAGCAGTTCCTGCAAGACGAAGGCATTGATGCTATGGACTGGCCTGACCGTTCCCAACAGACCTGAATCCAATTGAGCACATCTGGGACACATCATGTCTCGCTCCATCCACCAACGCCACGTTGCACCACAGACGTCCAGGAGTTGGCGGATGCTTTAGCCCAGGTCTGGGAGGAGATCCCTCAGGAGACCATCCGCCACCTCATCAGGAGCATGCCCAGGCGTTGTAGGGAGGTCATACAGGCACGTGGAGGCCACACACACTACTGAGCCTCATTTTGACTTGTTTTAAGGACATTACATTGCAGGTGGATCAGCCTGTAGTGTGTTTTTCCACTTCAGTTTTGAGAGTGACTCCAAATCCAGACCTCCAGGGGTTAATAAATGTGATTTTCATTGATAATTTTTGTGTGATTTTGTTGTCAGCACATTCAACTATGTAAAGAACAAAGTATTTAATAAGAATATTTCATTCAACAGATCGAGGATGTGTTATTTTAGTGCCCCCTTTATTTTTTTGAGCAGTGTACATTATATATATATATATATATACACATACACATACACACACATACATACATACAGAGACAGAGAGAGAGAGATAAAGAGAAATATTCACAGTGTAAAGCTGTGTGCGTCAGTGTGTGTCAGTGTCTCTCACCCCGAGCCGTGGCTTGTGTCTCCTCATTCAACAGTCTCTCTTTTTCTCTCTCCATTTCTGCAATCTGACGTTGGTGTTTCTTCTGTAGTTCCTCCAGAGCGTGTCTGTGAGCACGCTCCATCTGTTCCACACCAACACTGCAACACACACACACCCCACCCTTACGCACACACACCCCCCCTTCACCCCGCCCACACTCCACCTGCTGCGTCAGAGGTGCCACCTGGTGGAGAGAGAGAGAGAGAGAGAGAGAGAGAGGAGAGAGAGGGTAAAGCCCACTGATTAAGGAAACAGAGAGAACATTAAACAGTAAACCGTCTCCACTACACAGGAAGAACTCAGCTTCCTGTTCCTTTTTCTAATTCAGGTAATGTTTATAAATCATGTTCTAATTATTTGTTCTTTTTATTTCTGATTATTGTTTTTACAGGTATTGGGGTGTAAATTTCATCTGGAAGCATTAATAAATAAATAAACTACCGGTTCTGGTTCAGGTTTTGTGTACACTTTTCAGGAAGCTGAAATATTCCCAACCCCCAGCACAGTGGGACAGATTATTATTATTAACTAACTATTTCAGTAAAGAACTCAAACATCTCACACAACACACACACACACACACACACACACACAGTTCAAGCTTTATATGTCAGATATAAAAACCTTAAACATTTGTGTTGATTAGCTTTAACAACACACACACACACACACACGTTCACTCTGCAAGCACACATGCACACAAACCAGATGAATAATTTAATTTGCAAATGAAGATATTGTTTGCAAATTGAAAGATCATCTGCACGCTCTACCTCCCTCTGCAGCGACCCCAAAGCAGAAAGCGTCACGCTGGCTTGGAGAGGCAGACGCTCAAACTCCTCCCACTTCCTCTCGATCTCCTCCTCAAGCCGTTTCTGTTCTGACGTTTTTCCCGGCCACCTGCGTGATGTCACCGCCTCCCGCTGCACGTTACGGCTCCTGTCCTCCTGACCCTGGCCATGCTCATGCACTTGCCCTTCCCCTGCCTCTCTCTGATTGGCCGGAGGTTGAAGAGTGGGCGTGGCTACAGGAGAGAGCTCAACATAATCGAATCTGCGTGGCGTGTGGGTGGGGGTGGAGGTGGATTCTGTTCGACGGTGGTGACTGGAGTCCTCTTTATCACTAGTGCTGTCTGGAAGTCTGGAGCAGAAAGACACATTTACAGAGTGACTTACAGCTGTCTCTCCTCATGCAACTGAACAATGGGGGGTTAAGGGCCTTACTCAGGGGCCCAGAAGTGGTGGCTTGGTGGTGCTGGGAATCAAACCCTGGTCTCCAGGTATCAGTCCAGCACCTTGCGCCACCCCCCCCTACGGACATTACATCACCAACATGTGTGTGTGTGTGTGTGTGTGTGTGTGTGTGTGTGTGTGTGTGTGTGTGTGTGTGTGTGTGTGTGTGTGTGTGTTGCTCACTGTGTAATATCTGGTGTACTGCTCGGTCTGATGTTTTTCCTTAAAACCTCGATCCAGTTCCTACGGATTCCCGCAGTCATGGCTGAGAGTGTGAACACACCGCTCACCGTCTGACAGACAGGAGAGAGACCCAGCGAGAGACAGACAGACAGGAGAGAGACCCAGCGAGAGACAGACAGACAGGAGAGAGACCCAGAGGATACGACACAGAAGAGAGACACGCTACAGACAGAGAGAACACAGAAGCCAGACAGGAGAGACAGGAGAGAGACACAGCGAGCGACAGACAGACAGGAGAGAGACACAGCGACAGACAGACAGGAGAGAGACACAGCGACAGACAGACAGGAGAGAGAGCAACAAAGGAAAATGAAATAACTAAATACGAAGATCATATTTTTTATTATTTTTAGAGCACCGATGTTTACAATATAAACCACAGAATAACATCAAAAGTAAAATAATGACGACAGATAACTATAGAGAACATTGTTAAACCAGATCACATACCAATCTGTAATCATCCAGTCAAACCAGTCTAAACTCAGTTTACTACTAATGGGTGAGTCTGATGGGGGCCGTTTAATCTAGACTATGACAGGCCACAAGTCATGGTCTCCAGGACTTCCAGAAAGGAGAATCCAGTAGCAGTAATCATTTAAATATTATTGTATCGATATTATTAGTAAGATTTTAGTGGAAGTGGTGGATTCGGGTTAAGGTGTTGATGTGGTGGATGATACCAGCAGGACAGTGGTTTCAGTCCCACCAACACCAGCCACCAGTGCTGGTCCCCTGAGCA
>VCAZ01000527.1:0-11311 GCA_005784505.1 Bagarius yarrelli
ATTTTCATCTATTGTGGGTGAGACAGGTGAGGAGATATTTGTGAGGTGAGACAGGTGGAGATAAATATTTGTAACGTAAGACAGGTGAAAGAGCTGTAAAGGGGGAGACAGATAGAGAGAGGTGTTGCATGAGTGAGACCCTCTGGAGAGAACGAGAGTAATACAGGTCAAGGGGGATTATAGAGTAAACATAAAGAGGGTGTTTACAATAGTAGAGGAGACAGGTGTAGAGACACAGCTAGAATAGAGACAGTAGAGTAATACAGGTGTAGAGAGACACGTAGAGTGAGACAGTTGGAGAGACAGGTGAGTAGACAGATGAGAGCTGTGCATAAAGTGAGACATAAAGGGAGATGGCATGAAGTGAGACAGTGGAGATTGGATGGATCTTGTTTTGAGTGTTTTGAAGTGTTTGTTTTTTTGTTTTACTGTAAGTATTTACTCAGAGTTTTTTCTGTCTCATGTGTTTGTGCTTCTTTCTTCATTGTGTCTGGTGGTCCTCTCTTGGTGGCGTCGGGGACGTGTCCAGGCGTTCCGGGTTGCAGAGGAGGAACTCAGCATTCCTGCGCTGTTGGATGCAGAAGACATGGTGGCAATGAGAGTTCCTGATCGTCTCAGCATTCTCACACTCTCACAGTATTACACTACTTCCACGGCCGCTCTCCCATAGAACCTTCACACACACACACAACAGCGCCTCACACACACATGTCAGTGTACAGTGCGTCACTCACTCCCCTCTCCTTCTGTGTGGAGTCGGTGGTCTGGCGGGAGTGAAGCGTCCGGCGTAGGAACCATGGATCGTTCGTCCGGGGTGAAGAACCAGCCGGTCCTCGCCAAAGCCTTCAGCTCAGTTAAACCCCACACAGACATTAAGGTAAAGAGACACTCAGTCCTGATGTTCCTGCTGGAGAGGGTTTGAAGCGCCGCCTCTTTTACTGTCTGTGATAAACGCCAATGTGCATAAGTATTGTGTCGACTTAATACTTGTCACATTTGGAACGTTGTGTTACAGGGAGTCGTTCCAGTGGAGGCAACGAAAAAACAGGGACATTAAACCGAAACTGCAGCGTCTGTAAAAAACAAGTGCACCTTGTACAGCGACACCTGGTGGATGGAAAGCTCTACCACCGAAACTGCTTCAAGTAGGAGAACCTTATGTTTATTACTTGCTTTTAGGCCACTTAATTAAATCTAGATAATGCCACCTCAACAGATCCAATCAGCACAGATGAACATGGTGTCAATAGGAGAACGTGTGCGTCATTAGGAGAACGTGTGTGTCATTAGGAGAACATGTGTGTGTCATTTAGGAGAACATGGTTGTCATTAGAAACGGCGTGTCTTAGGAGAACATGTGTGTGTCATTGGAGAACATGTGTTGTCATAGAGAACAATGTGTGTGTCTTAGGAGAACGTGTGTGTCATTAGGAGAACGTGTGTGTCATTAGGAGAACGTGTGTGTCATTAGGAGAACGTGTGTTAGCTGACAGAGTGAGGCTGTGTGAGGAGTCTGGGCAGTTCCACTGCAGAACTTTGACCATGAGGTTGTTTGTGTTTGAACAGATGCAGTGAGTGCTTCAGTATTCTCCTCTCTGGAACATATAAACCAGGAAACCAGCCCAACACTTTTATCTGCAGGTCACACCATAGCACACAGAAACCTCCGCCCACTCAGGATACTACACGCTACAGCCAAGCTACACCAACCACCACTAACACTATTAATACCAACACCACCACCACCAAGACACCGTCTGCTCACTACAGCCAAGCTACATCAACCACCAACAAAAGCATCATCAACAACACCACCACCACCACTAAGACACCATCTACTCACCACAGTCACGCTACACCAACCACCACCAAAACCAATAACACTATAAACACCAACACTACCACCAAAAATATCATCACCACCACCACCACCAAGACACCACCTGCTCACTACAGCCAAGCTACACCAACCACCACCAAAAGCATCATCAACACCAACACCACCACCACCAAGACACCACCTGCTCACTACAGCCAAGCGACACCAACCACCACCATCAGCAACACTACTACTACTAAGACACTATCTGCTTACTACAACCAAGCTACACCAACCACCACCAAAATCCTCAACACCACCACCACTAAGACTCCATCTACTCACTACAGCCAAGCTACAGCAACCACCACCAAAAGCATCATCAACAACACCACCACCGTTAAGACACCATCTACTTACTACAGCCAAGTTACACCAACCATCACTAACACCACCACCAACAACACTATCAACATCCAATCACAATTGAGCACAAAAGACAGCACACACAGGATTCTGGAAAAAGACTCTACCCAGCACATACCAGGCCTGTTTGGTGTGCTGTATAAGACTGGAAGCTCCACTACTCCCTCACCTGCCCTCACACCTGCCTCTGCTGCTGCCCCTCTCTATAAACCCACACCATCACCTTCTGTGGCTGTGACAGTGAAGAGCCAAACTGAACAGAAAGTTCTCTCAGAGACACCTAAAGGTCCGAGCAGCTCAGCGCTGAAGAACCTGGAGGCCAGACAGAGGTGAGGGTTCGACTACTAGTTCAGAATTTCTAGTTATTTCTTAACCCCTATAATATTTTTCTTTTCTTTTCTTTCACCAGGTTCTTTGAGTCCAGCAGCAACACTGTGAGCAACTCTGCATCTGTCTCCAAGGGCACCACAGCGACCACGACCTACGATAAACTAGGAGCGGGAGGTGCAGTAGCAGCCGGAGGTGTTGGTAAAAGCAAGCAGCTGCTACAAGCAGACGACTGGATAAAAGACAAAAGAAAGGAAAAAGAGAAAGATTGTGATAGGGAAAAAGCAAAGTCGGTCATCAGCAAGTTTGTGGCTGATGAAACCAGCAGAAGCAGCAGCTTATCTTCACCTCACACTGTGAGATCTAACACTCAGTAAGAGCTTCTCAGTATTCCTCACATTATCCTTCAAATCTTCTGCAACCTCACAGGAGAAGCTGATCCTCAAATTAAGCATTTTTCATCTGGTTTTATTATTAGTATTGCTAGTGTCAATTATTATTTCTTTTTGTTGGTTTTGTCGCCTCCTTGTGGATCATCGGCGCTAGCACAACTCGTTTTTTTTTTCCAGGAGTAACATGTCGCCCGTACCCGCTGCCAACACCAGAGTGCTGCTCAAAGCACCAGCACTGGATCTAGAGCTCAGTACAAACCCCAGTGCATCCAAAACCTCCGGCTGCCTGCGTCTCACAGAGAAATCTCCAGCGAGGGCAGCGAACACACATCCTTCTGACAGCAAGGGTGAGGGATGCGAATGTGGTGCAGTTCTCAATCGGGTCAAGTGAAAAGTCACTGGTTCCTCTGAGTCGAAACAGAACCAAAGTTTATTAAGTGTGGCTCAGAGTTTATTGCTCTTTTCCGCCCCCTAGTGGCACTTTCATTTTACGCATGAATGTTAAATGTGTTGATGTGAATTAGAGGTGTGTGTGTGTGTGGGGGGGGGGTTATAATTAACACTGGAGCTTTACAGAACCTCTTTCAATGTTTCAGGAAGTGATACAGTTCCTTCAGACTGGAGAGCTTTGCTCAAACCTGTAACCAAGAACACAACGTAAGTCTTTTACCGCATATTAGTTCTATCTATCTATCTATCTGTCTGTCTGTTTGTCTCTCTCTGTCTGCCTCTCTCTGTCTCTCATTCCTCTCTTTACACCACTTGCAGCCTGTCGCACTCTTTTTGCTGTCCTTTACCTTGTTTGAGGATGAAGAACGGGAGGCGTGATCTGTATTCAGTGTATCTCAGGCTGGAGTTGAAGGAAGTTCTTTTCTTCTGCTCTGTTTCAGAAGCTCTCCAGACCCCACACGCCCCAGTCTAACCCAAGGACCCAACAAACCTAAGGACCCCACACCCACCACGTCTAACCCGGGTTCTCGTCCCTGGGACTCGCACACTAGAAGTTTACCTCCTTCATCTACAGCTTCTCTTTCTACAAACAGCAGCAGCAGCAAATCTCCCACGACTCCCAGCCGAGGAACGCAGACGAGGCTTCCAGGTCAGATTACAGTGAAGGAAGTTCTGAATGGTGAATATTTGTGCTAGTAATGAATTTGTTAATCAGTCCAGACGTCATAAATGAATGCTTTAATGTGTTCAGTCTGTGATCTCTCAGCCACGCCCCTTTGATCCACACCTGCTCTTAGCTGCCCTTTTGTTAAACAAGCCACACCCTCTTTTTTAAGTAACCACACATAATCCCTGCTAATCCTGTTTTTTAGGCAACGTTTAGCCACACCCCCTGTCAAAAATGCCCCCTTTTAGCTGCACCCATCTTAACCACGCCCCCTCTTGGCCACACCCTTTTTACTTTAATTTTACTACTAAATGATGAGCTGTTAGGACGGTCTCGGCCACATGAGGGCGCCAAAGGACAGAAAGTTGTGGGTTTCAACATTAACACGTGTTTAATGATAAGTATGTTAAGGTTACTATAGTAACAGATTATTTAGCGTGATTATATAACATTTATGGAAGGTGTGTGTGTGTGTGTTTTCTCCTTTGTTTAGAAGGTGTAAGCAGCACTTCACCCTCACAGAAGCAATCCAAGGTTTGTGTTTAAAACTTTTCTATGTGCAAATAAAGTTTGAATTCCGTTTACTGTAAAGATCTCAAGCTCAAAACATCGGTTTCTCTGCGTCGTCTGTAAACGGGTAGAAAGAAAAAATGGTGTTTTTAGTTGGCTGCTTGTTAAAGACACTAAACTCCACACACAATTCACACAACTACAACTTCATTTTAATTCGATCGTTTTTCTTTTTTAGGTTTTTTTACTTTCCTTTTTTTTCTTTCTCTTTTTTGACGTTTGATGCTGTGATTTTTGCGGGTTTTTATAAGCAGTAAATCTCTTCCTGCTCGCCACATACTGACCTTTCTCTTTCCGTTGTGTGTTTAAAGGCTGACTACATCCCCCGAGAGGAGATCCTGAGGGAGCTGAAGGAGATCGAGATGAAGCTGAATGATTTGGAGAAGACGGGTGTGGAGTTGGAGAAGCAGCTGAGACAGTGTGAGGAAGGTGAGCAGAGAAACCTGAGCAAGAGTTATACACACAGCTCCACTTCCTGTCTCACTCACACGTCTCCTGAGCAGTTAGCATGCTGCTAGATTAGCCTGAGGGTTTAATGAGACGATCATCAGTTCATCTCACTCTATCCCTTCACTGTCCCCTCTGTGGTTTAACATCTTCTAAATAAACAGTGTGTGTGTGTGTGTGTGTGTGTGTGTGTGTGTGTGTGTGTGTGTGTGTGTGTGTGTGTGCGCAGAGAATCAGGAGGACGTGTTGATGAATGATTTGATGGTGGACTGGTTTAATCTGATCCGGAATAAACAGCTGTTCATCCGCAGGGAGTCCGAACTTGTCTACATGTAAATTACACACTCACTGATTACAACTACACACACACACACTCAGATCAGACAGACACACACCCACACTCCGATCGGGACCCCACACACACATCAGACACAGACACACACCTCAGATGACACAAACCACCTGTGGAGAAGTGCTTAAGCACAATGGTTAAGGTGTTTAGACCGCTGATCAGAAGATCAAACACACAAACAAGCTGTCATTGCCCAACCTAATTCTAATAAAAAGAGGTGTGTGTGTGTGTGTGTGTGTGTGTGTGTATGTGTGTGTATGTGTGTGTGTGTGTGTGTTTGTGTGTGTTGGTGTGTGTGTGTTGTGTGTGTGTGTAGTGTGTGTGTGTGTGTGTATGTGTGTGTGTGTGTATGTGTGTGTATGTGTGTGTATGTGTGGTGTGTGTGTGTGTGTATGTGTATGTATGTGTATGTATGTGTATGTGTGTGTATGTGTGTGTATGTGTGTGTATGTGTGTGTGTGTATTGTATTACAGTGGAAGATCTCAGGATCTGGAGAGGAGCAGCCTAATGTTGAGGCGGAACTTCGCAAACTGATGGAGAAACCAGGTAACCAATCCCACTTTACTAGTAGATGACTGAGTGAGCGTGTGTGTGTGTGACTGTGTGAGTGAGCGTGTGTGTGTGTGACGAGTGAGTGAGAGTGTGTGTGACTGAGTGAGTGAGAGTGTGTGTGTGTGACTGTGAGTGAGTGTGTGTGAGTGTGTGTGAGTGAGTGATGTGTGTGTTGTGTGTGAGTGAGTGAGTGTGTGTGTGAGTGAGTGTGTGTGTGTGTGTGTGTATGTGTGTTGACTGAGTGTGTGTGTGTGTGTGTGTGTGGTGTGTGTGTGTGTGTGTGTGTGTGTGTGTTGTGTGAGTGTGTGTGTGTGTGTGTTTGTGTTTGTGAGTGGTGTGTGTGGGTGAGTGAGTGTGAGTGTGTGAGTGTGTGTGTGTGTGAGTTGAGTGTGTGTGTGTGTGAGTTGAGTGTGTGTGTGTGTGTGTGTGTGTGTGTGTGTGTTGTGAGTGAGTGTTGTGTGTGTGTGTGTGTGTGTGAGTGTGTGTGTGTGTGTGTGTGGTGAGTGAAGTGGTGAGTGTGTTGGTTATTGTGCGTGAGTGTGTGACTGAGTGAGTGAGTGAGTGGTGTGTGTGTGTGGTGGTGAGAGTGAGTGATTGTGTGGGTGGTGTGTGTGTGACTGAGTGATGTGTGTGACTGATGAGTGTGTGACTGAGTGAGTGTGTGTGTGGTGTGACTGTGTTGTGATGAGTGAGTGAGTGTGAGTGAGTGTGAGTGAGTGTGTGTGACTGAGGGAGTGGTGTGACTGAGTGTGTGAGTGAGGTGTGTGTGTGTTGTGAGTGAGTGAGTGAGAGTGTGGGTGTGCGTTGTGTGTGTGGGATGGTGTGTGAGTTGTGTGTGAGTGAAGTGTGTGTGAGTGTGTGTGTGTGTGTGTGTGTGTGTGAGTAGTGAGTGTGTGTGTGGTTAGTGAGTGTGTGTGTGTGTGTGTGTGGTGTGTGTGGTGAGTGTTTATGTGTGTGTGTGTGTGAGTGAGTGTGTGTGTGGTGTGTGTGTGAGCCGTGTGATTGTGTGTGAGTGTGTGTGGTGTTTGTTTGTGTGTGAGTGAGTAGTATGTGTGGTGTGATTGTGTGTGTGTGTGAGTGCTTGTTGTGTGAGTGAGTGGAGTGTGTGTTGTGTGAGAGTATGAAGTGTGTGTGGGTGTGTGTTCGTGCGGTGTGAGTGTGTGTGTGTGTGTGTGTAGTGATGAAGTGTGAGTGGGGGGGTGAGTGAGTAAGTGATGTGTGGTGTGTGAGTGTGTGTGAGTAGTGTGTGTGTTGTGTGTGGGGGTGTGTGTGTGTGTGTGTGCGTGTGTGAGTCGTGAGTGGTAGTGAGTGGTGAGTTTGTGTGTGTGGTGAGTAGTGATTGGGTGTGTGTGTGAGTGAGTAATGAGTGTGTGTGTGTGTGAGGGTCCGTGGTGTGTTGTGTGTGTTGCGGAATGAGTGGTGTGTGTGAGTGAGTGTGGCGGTGTGTGTTGTGTAGTGGTGTGGTGTGTGTGTGTGTGATGGAGTGTGAGTGTGGGTGTGTGTGAGTGCGGTCCGTGAGTGTTGTGTGTGCGTGAGTGAGTGTGTGTGTGTGAGGGAGTATGTGTCTCTGATTTCTGTGTAAAGGGATAGCTGGTGTCCTCTGAGTTCCTCCTGGAATGAACGATCTCCAGCTTCATACGCTGCTCACCTCGCGATCGGGGTGCAGGGACCAGCGTAAAAACTCTGACACATAAAACCCCTATCAAGATTCAAGTGAAGAATCACTGCAGAGTGTGATCATAAATTCCACCAAACAAGAGCTTTCACTCCGATGTTGTGGTGTTGTTTGTGTTGTGGAAGGAGCGCAGGAAGGGTACTCATAAAAAGGTGCTGAGTATTAATACACATAAAGCTGACAAAAAATTGTGTTTTTGTAATAACAATAATGTTGTGTGTGTGGTGTGTGTGTTGTTGTTGTGTAGAACATCTGAGACTTTACGGATAAAAACGAAAGAAACTGATCAAATGATGGAATAGTCATGACAAAATGCCATTGTGACGTCTTGGACCGGCTGAGGTGTGTGGGTGTGTGCGTGTGGGTGTGTGTGTGTGTGTGTGCGTGTGGGTGTGTGCGTGTGGGCGTTGGGTGTTTGCGTGGGGGTGTTTGGTGTTGCGTGGGTTGGTGTGGGTTGTGGTTCGCTGGGTGTGTGCGCGTGGGTGTTGTGCGCGTGTGGTGCGCGTGGGTGTGTGCGCGTGTTGCGCGTGTGTGCGCGTGTGTGGTGCGGTGTCGTGTGGTGTGTGCGTGTGTTTGGGGGTGGGCGTGTGTGGCGTGTGGGGTGCTTGGGTGTGCGCGTGGGGTGTCTGGTGTGTGGCGCGTGGGGGTGTGTGGGGTGTGGGCGTGTGGGGTGTGTGGGTGTGGGTGGGCGTGGGGTGCGTGTGGGCGTGTGTGCGTGTGGGGTGTGTGCGGTGGTGGTTGGGCGTTGTGGGGGGTGTGCGTGGGGTGTGTGCGTGGGGGTGTGTGCGGGGGGGTGTGGTGTGGGTTGGGGGGGGTGTGGCGTGGGGGTGTGCGCGTGGTGGTGGTGTTGCGTGTGGTTGTGGGGTGTTGTGTGGGGGTGTGTGCTGTGGTGTGTGTGTGGGGGTGTGTGCGTGTGGGGGTTGCGTGTGGGTGTGCGTGTGGGGGTGTGTGGTTGTGTGGGGGGTGGGGCGTGTGGGGGTGTGTGGTGTGGGTGGGGGTGGGGCGTGTGGTGGTGTGGGGGTGTGTCGTGGGGGTGTGCGTGGGGTTGGCGTGGGGGTGTGTGCGGGTGTGGGGGGTGTGGGGGGTGGTGGGGGGGGGGGGGGGGGGGGTGGGGGGTGTGGGGGGGTGTGGTGTGGGGGGGGTGTTGGGGTGTGCGTGTGTGTGTGGTGTGGGTGTGGGGGGGTGGGGGTGTGGGGCGGGGGGGTGCGTGGTGGGCGTGTGTTTTTATTTCACCTCTGTTATTTTAGACAGGAGTTCTGTTTTTTTTCACTCATTTTCTTTTGTTTCTTTAGGGGAAGAGAAGATGAGCATTAATAAGATGGATTAGAATCTTGGTGAGTACAACACGTTTAAACCAACCCTCGTGCATCAGTTAAACACACACACACACACACACACACACACACACACACACACCCACACACACACCACGATCGATCAAATGATTTATTTTAAAGGTTTTTTTTACCCAAGACTCAAAATTCAACATCTAAATAAATAACTTAATAAAAGAAAATGTGAAAGTTTTCTTCTTCTGCTGATCTTCAGAAAGTGGTGTATGATGGACTTCCTGTTCGGGTGTGTGTGTGTGTGTGTGTGTGTGTGTTGTCATGCGTGTGAGGTTTAGAGTTTTAGAGGAAATTTATTCCCGCAATAATAAAAAATATTGAAATAAATTCATTTCTGCAGTTTTTTATAACATTTCTGTAAATTATTATTGATGATTAAGACATTAATTAAGCGCGCGGTTTTATTTCTGCAGTAAATTTGCGCTGTTCAGTGTGATTAGTGACAATTACCGGCGCACGAGCCTTTTAATCCGGGCATCATTTGCATTAAAGTGTAAATTTATATTGCTTTTGTTTTATTTTAGAGATTTTTATTATTTATTTATTTATTAATGCAGTGCGTGCATGTGTGTGGTGTGTGTGTGTGTGTGTGTGTGTGTGTTACCGGAACTGGTGACTTTCCGCATTGCGCCGTGTTTATTATTCTGGGTTTCAATCAAAGTTAAAATGTATAAAGCGCAAAGTTTCATTCCATGTGGATTTAATGAGCTTAATGAAACGAGCGCAAATCTGTCCGACCCGCGCCGCGCGCACACATTTTAACGCTAACGCACAAAAAAGGTTTTAACACACAATTTTATTCAAGGAGTCAATTAAGCTCGAAAAGCGGGCAAAAGTCAGCACATTTACGCTTCCGGATTTAACACACTGTAAAAGCTCGCGGATCAAACTGGAGCTTTAGTTTAAAAGTCTGCTGTAAAAACCCGAATAATAATCAACTTTTCATCCTAAGTTTGGGGGAAAACGGAACTGTTTATTATTAATGTTTATTTCCGCTTCATGTAAAATATTTATCATTTTATTCGTTCTAAAAACTTTTATTCCTAAAGTTTCCGCAGTAAAAACGTAAACCGGACGGAAGTTTCCTAATGTGGAATTTGTTGCAGTATTCAGTTTAGGAAAAATCAACGCTAAACTGGCCGCCGACTCGCGCAGTCGCTGTTGCAATAAATAAAGAAATGAAGGTAACAGAATTTTCTGCTTTACAGACTTAAAGAAAGAAAAAAAAAGTCGTCGGTGTCCTGGCCGTTTGGAAGAATAAGCGCGAGCCGGCTGACAGCTGACCCGATGATGGACAATTTTATTCAGATTTTTACTTTCAGGTTTTTTTGTTATTTACAGAAAGTTTTATTCTTACAGTAAAAATCTGCACCTTTTTTAATGAATTATATTTTTAAACTTTGAGCTTTTTATGTTTTAATGTGTTAACCAGCAGGGTGTGTGTGTGTGTGTACTTTTAGTGCAACACTGTTAAACCTGATTCATATTGAATCTCCCAGTTTATTTTAGAATATTGATTTTACGGATGTTTTTATTTTTTTATAGTTTTGTAAAACGGCGAGGAAATAAACTGGGTGCAGTTCCGGTATGTGCCTGCAGGGGGCGGCCGGAATGCTTGCTGATGTGTTAGATTTTCTGTATTTTTCTAATTTGCATACAAAGCACGTGCAGTAATGAAATTTTGTGTTTCTGTTGTTTAAATCTGATTAAACGCGCGAGCTAACTGGTTCATACGAGATTTTTTAAAAACCATTAAAGTCTTAAAACTCAGCTGATTATTGACTGATAAAAAGAGTTTCAATTGTTGAATTAAAAATAAATTCTGATCAGATAAATAATCATTTATATTTACTATAAATTTCATAAAGAGATAATAAAGACTTCATTTAGAAATTAGGATTTTTAATGTGTTCGGTTTTAGGTTTAAGCTTTACACTCTTCATATCAGCGGAGATGGAATATACGAGAGAAGAAGTAAACAGAAAGTGAGACAGCTCTCACTTCAGGTTTTGTGAAATTAAAAAATTTTTGACATAATTGTAATCAATACTAATGTTAGAAACATGGGAAAGTAAGTGACAAATAAGTGTGTGTGTGTGTGTGTGTGTGTGTGTGGGTTGGCGCGTGCTGTGTGTTGTTTTAAAACAGTGTCACAGTTTTTCACCCGCAGCATTCACACATTTACACTATAATCCCTTCATTGTGTGTAAAAGTTTCTGGAAAAGACATTAGAGATGACTGCCCTGAATTCAGCTCTCTCTCTCTCTCTCTCTCTCTCTCTCTC
>VCAZ01000528.1:0-2500 GCA_005784505.1 Bagarius yarrelli
TCTCTCTCTCTCTCTCTTTCTCTCTCTCTCTCTTTCTCTCCCTCTCTCTCTCTTTCTCCCTCTCTCTCTTCTCGCTTTCTTCTCTCTCTCTCTTTGTTTCTCTGGCTGTCTGTCTTCACGCTGATTGTCTGTCTTTCTCTGTCTGTAGATGTAGATGAGGCAGACGGAAGTGTGTGTCCGTCTGGTCTGTGTTATAACACACTGGCTCGTACATTTGCAGTCCAGTCTGAAGGCTTCCAGGAAAACATGGGAAATGTGGGTAGAAATTTCTATCAGGGTGTGTGTGTGTGTGGTGTGTTTTTGTTTGTGTGTGTGTTTATATGACCGTGTACACTCTGTGTGTGTAGATATCGATGAGTGTGAGAACACATCTGTGTGTGTCATGGCAGTGCTTCATCGTGAAGGTTTTTCATCTGTACCTGTGATGACGGCTTCAATCCAACTCCGGACCGCAAAGCCGCACGGGTAAACTACCCACAATGCATAGATACTACCCACAATGCATAGATAAACTACACACAATGCACAGATAAACTACCCACAATGCACAGATAACTACACACAATGCCACGACTAAACTACACACAATGCACCTGTAAACTACCACAAGTGGCCCAATACTACCTGCAATGGCACAATAAACTACCCACAATGCACAGTAAACTACCCCCACTGCACAGATAAACTACGCCACAGATTGCACAGATAAACTCACAACACCATGCACAGCTAAACTACACACAATGCACAGATAAACTACACACAATGCACAGATAAAATACACACAATGCACAGATAAACTACTCACAATGCACATATAACCTACACACAATGCCAGCTAACACCCACAATGGCACAGTAAACTAACCCACCATCAATGCACAATAAACTACCAAAATGCACAATAAACTACCACAATCACAATAACTACCACAATGGACAGATAACTACTCACAAGGCCAGCACACCATAAACCACCCACAATAACACAGATAAACTACCCACAACCACCACAATGCACAGATAACTACCCACAATGCCAGTAACTACCCACAATGCCAGATAAACTACCAAATGTACAGATAACTACCCAAATGCCAGATAAACACACACAATGCCAGATAAACTACCCAATGTACAGATAAACTACCACAATGCACAAAAACTACCATCAATACACAGATAACTCCCACATGCACAGATAAACTACCCACAATAAATAACACCATCAATACACACAAATCACATAAACTACCCACAATGCACAGGTAAACTACCCACAATGCACAGGGTTTGTTTGCTGTTTTTACTATATTCCTTCTATATCCATCAATCCTTTTTTAATGTTTGTGTGTATTTGTATATGTGTGTGTGGTGGTGTGAGATAGACATTGATGAGTGCCAGGATGAGAGTGTTGCAAGAGGTCACTGCGAAAACACAAAAGGAGCATTTATCTGTCACTGTGAAGTGGATTCCACTCTCCACATCAGGAGAGCAGTGTGATGGTATACCCACACACACACACACCACACACATTAAACTGTGAGCATTAAAACTCTGAGTAGAATTCATGTGCAGTAATTTACAGAATTCACAGACTTGGTCAATAACAGCAAGGTTTGGTACACAAAAGTCAAAACAAACCATGACCTTTCCTAGGCCCATAACCCTCCCAATCCACCAGATACCCAAGTTAACCTCCTCTCTCCTGAATCGAGAATCTTATTTACTTATATGCGGGGCCCGCTGATGTTGGGACGTTGGAGTGTCTGGTGCTTGGGTTAGTGTTTTGGCTGGCTTGAAAAGAGACGTGGAACAACGGTGGGATGCGATAAGATGGGGGAATTTCAACATGTTATCACGGATTGATTTGCCTAATTACTAAAAGGGCCATTGTATTTGGCCTAGTTTCCTACTTGTAGGCTAGTTGGAGGCTCTGGTGAGAGCCATACCGTTGCCCCGCTATAATTGGTGGGGGGTATTCGTGTCGGTTCACCTAAATGCGTTGGGTGTGTATAGCTCTTTGCAGCCGAACATGAGCGTTTCCCAGACTTGGGCCTACGCTTCGTCCATCTTCTCCTCTGGTACACTTGATGGTTCCCCTGACCACAGGAATATGAGGTTGGTACCCCAGAAGGAGTGAAACCTGTAGAGAGTCCCAGCCATTGTCCAATCTCTCCACTTGTCTATAGATTGTGGTGGACCTGGAAGTGAGACTGACATTGATGTCCAGTGGTTTGCTGACCACAACAGGATGTGATTTAGGGCCAGGTTGATACATATTCTTAGGTAACCATAATTCGGAAGACAGCTTAAACAAATGTATTGCTGTTTCCACAGCTGTGGGCAGACCCTTTAGGTGACAGGCTTTGGAGAACTGATCAATGATGGTCAGAATCTGGAGAACCATGAGACTAAAGGTCAGTAACAAAATCAGGTCGTTGTGGTATAGGTGGAGGCTCCAGAACCGTTTAGGTAATGGCAGTGGTCCAAAGTTTA
>VCAZ01000528.1:5000-10839 GCA_005784505.1 Bagarius yarrelli
AACCATCATCATCACTGTCATCACCATCATCATCACTGTCATCCTTAACATTATCACCATTATCAACATCAGCATTATCACAGTCATCATTATTATAACCATCACCATCATCACCACCACTGTCATCACCATCATCATCATCACCACTGTCATCACCATCATCAATCACTGTCATCCTTAACATTATCACCATTATCAACATCAGCATTATCACAGTCATCATTATTATAACCATCACCATCATCACCACCACTGTCATCACCATTATCATCATCACCATCATCATCATCACACACTCACCACTGTCATCACCATCATCATCACATCACCACGTCATCATCATCATCACCATCATCACCATCATCATCATCATCATCACCAACTGTCATCACCATCATCATCATTGTCATCCTAAACCATTATCACCATTATCAACATCAGCATTATCACAGTCATCATTATTATAAACATCACCATCATCACCACCACTGTCATCACCATCATCATCATCATCACGATCACATCATCATCACATCATCACCACTGTCATCACCTCATCATCATCACTGTCATCATCATCATTGTCATCCTAAACATTATCACCATTATCAACATCAGCATTATCACAGTCATCATTATTATAACCATCACCATCATCACCACCACTGTCATCACCATCATCATCATCACCATCATCATCATCACCACTGTCATCACCATCATCATCATCACCACTGTCATCACCATCATCATCATTGTCATTCTAAACATTATCACCATTATCAACATCAGCATTATCACAGTCATCATTATTATAACCATCACCATCATCACACCACCACTCACAATCAACGTCATCACCATGTCATCACCATCATCATCATCACCAGAACTTTCTGTATTTTGCAGACATGAACGAGTGTGAGCTGCTGAGCGATGTGTGTGGTGAGGCGGTGTGTAACAATGTTCCAGGCTCCTTTGTGTGTGTGTGTTCTGAGGAAGGGTTCGAGTTCAACCAGATGACGGCTAAGTGTTTACCTGCGCCGAAAGGTAACGTAAACAGTCAATAATACAGTAAACTTAAGGAAACCTTCAGGCAGAACCTTTGAAACTCAGCAGTTCTGAAGGAGAAGTTCACCGTGTTCTGTTCCTGATCCAGATCCAATCAAAAATGATATGAATTCCATAAACTTAGGGTCTGATGTGTGATGTGATTTTTTTGTAGTGTGATGTAAAGTTGTAATATTTCTGGTGTGAGGTTGTGATGTTCTTGGTGGTTTAATTTGAGGTTTTGATATCTCTGGTGGTCTGATTTGAGGTTGTGATGTTTCTTGTTGTCTGATGTGAGGTTGTGATGTTTCTGGTGGTTTAATTTGAGGTTTTCTATTTCTGGTGGTCTGATTTAAGGTTGTGATGTTTCTTGTTCTTGTTTGTCTGATGTGAGGTTGTGATGTTTCTGGTGGTTTAATTTGAGGTTGTAATCTTTCTGGTGCTCTGACATGAGGTTTCGATGTTTCTGGTGGTCAGATGTAAGGCTGTAATGTTTTTGGTTGTCTGACATGAGGTTTTAATCTTTTTAATGATCTACTGTCAGGTTGTGGTGTTTCTGATGGTCTTATGAAAAGTTGTGATATTTTGGGTGGTCTGATGTGAGGTTGTGATGTTTCCTAAGGTTCTGATGTGAGGTTGTGATTTTTTTAATGGTCTTATGTGAGGTTTTAATGTTTCTGGTGGTCTGATATGTGGTTGGGATGTTTCTTGTTGTCTGATGTGAGGTTGTGATTTATTTGGTGGTCTGATGTGAGGTTGTGTTTTTTCTAATGTTCTAATGTTAGGTTGTAATGTTTCTGGTGGTCTAATGTGAGATTGTGATGTTTGTGGTTGTGGTCTAAGGTTGTGATTTTTCTAATGGTCTGATGTAAGGTTTTAATGTTTTTTGTGGTCTGATTTGTGGTTTTATATGATGTTGTGATATTTCTGGTGGTCAGATGTGAGGTTTTTATTATTCTGGTGTTCTGATATGAGGTTTAGATGTTTCTGGTAGTCTGATATGAGGTTTAGATGTTTCTGGTGGTCAGATATGAGGTTTTTATTATTCTGGTGGTCAGATATGAGGTGTTGATGTTTTTGTTGGTTCGATTTGATGTTGTGATGTTTCTCCTCAGCCTCGTCCACAGAGAGGAAAGTGTGTTACTACAACCTAAGCGATGAGAATCTGTGTGATAATGTTCTGGCCAGTGGTGTGACCATGGAGGAGTGCTGCTGCACGCTGGGGGCAGGTTGGGGTGATAACTGTGAGGTGTTCCCCTGCCCCGTCCAGGGCTCAGGTAGGAACCACTCACACACAATAAACTCCACAGAGCTGCTTTCTGATTGGACAGACATCAGAAATGAATCATTATATTCTTCTTTTTGTCTCAATCATTTCTTCTAATTTTATTTATTTTCTATTATTTTATTATTATACTTAAATGGTATGACATCATTTCCACCGTTTGTCCCTCACAGATCTGTTCTCTCAGATGTGTCCAGAGGGAAAGGGCAGAATTCCATCCAGAGACGCCACCTCACCTGTGACTTACCAAGGTATGTGTGTGTGTGTGTGTGTGTGTTTTATAATTTTTTTGATGTTCTGTTACTGCTTAGAGTGTCAGGGTATCCCAAGAAAAAAAATCACTGTTTTAGTTTTGTATGTGTATGTGTGTGTGTGTGTGTGTGTGTGTGTGTGTGTGTGTATCAGATGCTGATGAGTGTGAGATCTTTAAGGAGGAGGTGTGTAAGAATGGGTTCTGTCAGAATACTCCAGGAGAATTTGAGTGTTACTGTAAAGCTGGACTCTACTACGATGAGACCAAACTGCAGTGTGTAGGTAAACTGAATACACACACACACACACACACACACACATACACACCTACACACACCCACACACACCCACACACACACACACACACACACACACACACCTACACACACCCACACACACACCTACACACACAAATATTATTTATAGTCAGTCCTTCCAAAAATAAGCTTTTTTGTTTGACTCTCCCTCTCTCTCTCTCTCTGTCTCTCTCTCTCTCTATCTGTCTCTCTCTTTCTCTCTCTCTCTTTCTCTCTCTCGCTATCTGTCTCTCTCTATCTTTCTCTCCCTCTCTCTTGCTATTTCTCTTTCTCTCTCTCTCTCTCTCTCTCTCTCTCTTCTCTCTCTCTCTCTCTCTCTCTCTTTGTCTCTCTCTGTCTGTCTCTCCCTCTCCTGTCTCTCTCTCTCCTCCTCTCCTATCTCGCGCTATCTGCTCTCTCTCTTCTCTCTCTCTCTCTCTCCTCTCTCTCTCTCTCTCGCTCTCCTCGATCTCGCTCTCTCTCTCTCTCTCTCTCTCTCTCTCTCTCTCTCTCTCTCTCTCTCAGACACAGATGAGTGTTTAGATGAGTTAAACTGTGTGGATGGTCAGTGTTTAAACACTCATGGTTCGTATCAGTGTTTTTGTAATCCTCCTCTGGTCCTGGATGAGAGCAGTAAGCGCTGTGTTTTCCCCGAGGCTTTAGGTACACACACACACACACACACACACACCTCACATACGCAAACATACGCCGCAAACACAAGACTCACAATATATACACACTGCATTTATTACCATACACACTCTCTTAATATTATACACACTGCCCTTATTACCATACACACTGCATTTATTACCATACACACTGCACTTATTACCATACACACTGCCTTTATTACCATACACACTGCATTTATTACCATACACACTGCCCTTATACCATACACACTGCATTTTATTACCATACACACTGCATTTATTACCATACCCACTGCATTTATTACCATACACACTGCATTTATTACTACTACACTGCCCATTAATATTATACACACTGCCCTTATTACCATACACACTCCCTTATTACCATACACACTCCATTTATTACGATACACATGCATTTATTACATACACACTGCATTTATACCATACACACTTCATTTATTACTATACACTGCATTTATTACCATACACACTGCATTTATTACCATACACACTGCCCTTAATATTATACACACTGCCCTGATTACCATACACTGCCCTTATTACCATACACACTCCATTTATTACCATACACACACCATGCATTTATTACCATACACACTGCATTTATTACTATACACACTGCATTTATTACCATGCACACTGCCCTTATTACCATTACCACTGCATTATTAACACATACACACTGCCATTACACCCCTTGCAATATATTTAACCACTGCCCTTATTACCATACACACTGCCTTATTACATACACACTCCATTTATTACCATACACATTGTATTTATACCATAATACAACGCATTTATACCATACACACTGCATTTATTACCCATATACACACACTTTACCCATTAATTACCATACACACTGCCCTTATTACCATACACACTCCATTTATTACCATACACACTGATTGATTAACCATACACACTGCATTATTACTATACACACTGCATTTATTACCATACACACTGCCCTTATTACCATACACACTGCCCTTATTACCATACACACTGCATTATTACCATACCATTAGTACCATATTACACACAACTGCACCCTTATTACCACATACATACACTGCCCTTATTACCATACACACTCCATTTGCATACCATACACACTGCTTTAGTACCATACACACTGCATTTATACCATACACACTGATTTATTACATACACACTGCATTTATTGACATACACACATTTTTTACTATACACACTGCATTTATTACCATACACTGCCCTTATTACATTCACACCTGGCCATTATTACCATACACACTGCATTTATTACATACAAACACTGCCCTTATTACCATACACACTGCCCTTTATTACAATAACACCTGCCCTTATTACCATACACACTGCATTTATACACCATACAACACTCTCTTAATATTATACACCACTGCCCTTTATTACCATACATACTGCATTTATTACTATAGACCACTGTCTTATTACCATGCACACACTCCCCTTATACCATAACACTGCCCTTATTACCATACACTGCCCTTTTACCATACCACGGCATTAATATTACACACTCTTATTACCCCCCTTATTACCATACACACTGCAGTTTTATTTTGTATACAAATGATTACCACCACACTCCCTAATTTACACATGCCCTGTCCTTATTACCATTTACACACTGCATTATTCCATACACATGCATATAGTATACAACACTGACCCTTACACACTCACCATGCTGCATATTACCATAGATAGAGAGTGATATTATTAACATACATAATCCACACTGCAAGACCTAGGTCATTACCATACCAACTCTCTATTAATATTATACCAACTGCCTTATTACCATACACACTGCATTTATCACCATCACACACTCCATTTATTACTATACCACACTGCATTTATTACCATACACACTGCATTTATTACTATACACACTGCATTTATTACCATACCACACTGCATTTATTTACCATGCACACTGCCCTTATTACCATACACACTGCCCTATTACCATACACACTACCATACACAATATTATAACATGCATTTATTACCAACTGCCATTAATATTATACATACACTGCCCTATTATTCAATTCAACCAGTTTTATTTGTATAGCGCTTTTACAATGGTGATTGTCACAAAGCAGCTGTTACAATGAAGAGAAATATAAAAAGAATTAAACAAATCAGTTGTCCCTGTGAGCAAGGCCGACGGGGCGACGGTGGCAAGGAAAAACTCCCTAAGATGAGATAGGAATAAACCTTGA
>VCAZ01000536.1:0-10737 GCA_005784505.1 Bagarius yarrelli
TCTTGATAGTCTAGTTTTAGTAAGAACTCTACACCCGAAACATACAGGACACATACACTCTATAAAAGGGACGATGGACGCAGAGCAGAAAAGATCTCACACCCTAAATCAGCTCCTCACATGCCATGAAAACTGTCACCCGAAAAAACGAGGACGTTCATCATAGATGTGAACAGAGCCGTGACGTGAACATCCGAATACTGCTCCGCATTCCATTCATTCCAGAGAAACTTCCCAAATACAGAAGTGTAAAGTCTTTCCAGAAAATTCCTTAGTCCATAATTCATTATTCCCTTTTCTCAGATTATAGGATTAAATATTTCATGTTTTAATTCTCTCTCTCTCTCTCTCTTTCTCTTCTTTCTTTCTCTCTCTCTCTCTCTTTCTTTTCTCTCTCTTCTCTCTCTCTCTCTCTTTCTCTCACTCTCTCTCCCTCTCTCTCTCTCTCTCTCTCTCTCTCTCTCTCTCTCGCTCTCTTTCTCTCTCCCTCCCCCTCTTGCACCTCTCTCTCTACTCTCTCCTCTCTCCTCTCTCTCTCTCTTTTCTTTTCTCCTCTCCTCCCTTCCCCTCGATGTTTCCAGTTTCGTCTCTATTCTAGTGTCATTCGAGACGGTTCTGCTTTAAGGCATCCATATGAACATTTTATAAGTTCTTTCCTTTAAAGTGGTTAAAGGCAGATTCTTGGATCCTTTTTTATTCTTAATTTTTCATTAAATTTTTCATTTTAATCACAAATGTGAGAAAAGTTAGGTTCAGGGCTGAAGTGAGCGTTTGCGCTTTCTTTGTAAGTCATAAACAAAAATGTAAATAAATCCACCACATTAAGTACATAAAGTTAAATTTAAACTCAGACGCACTGAATTCTTTTATTTATTTGGATTCGTGCAATGCGGCTCATGAAATTCATTTCGTGCTAACACCTGACACAATCTGACCAATCAAAGGATTTTATTCGATCATCATGCCAGACTTGGTGCTAAAGCTAAAAATAGCTAATGAGTGGAATTAAAATAAATTATGAAATATTTAATATATAACTTTAAGACTAAGCAGACAAATTCAATTAGAACCTCTAGGAAAACAAAAGAAAAAGTGTTTATCCCAGTTAATCCTTTACTCACCGCACAAATCTGGATCCTGATGATACGAAAACTCACTCCGACTGCTACAGAATTCCAGTGACCCCCTTCTAAGCTTTTCCTTGTGCTGATGGTAACGAGTGTATGCCGGTTGGAGACCAGCTTCCCGCGTATTTCCTCTCCGTTCAAATGCAGAATGGCTGAATCTTGAGACAGCTGTTTATTTTACACAACCACCTCCTCCCCCTCCCTATTTTACACCCCCCCCCCCACCCCAACCCACCCCCCCTCCTCTCTGCCCCCTCCCTTTAAAAAAAGATGACCAGATTTCGGGGGCATTTCGAGGCCCTTTTTTTAGCTCAGCTACGAGACATGCCCTTACCTGAAGTCATAAGAGAGATCAGATGTCAATCCTGTCATACCTCACACCACACACACACACACACACACCACACACACACAACAACACACACACACAACACACGTCCTGAGACATCAGGTTCCGTCACTCTCATCTTTAGTAAGAATGACTCATCAGATGCAGAAGTGCGTGTGTGGTCAGTAGTAACAGTGATTTATGCAAGAAATAATAATAATAATAATAATAATAATACAATTAAATTTCTCGTATAAAAATAAGCTTTAATTTTTTTTTGTCATTTCTACTTAAATAAATTAAAGAAAAATAAACTAAATATAATGGATATGTGGTCCAAAACACCGCAATTAAAATTAATTAAATGTCATTTGATCTTTTATAAATAATAAAATATATTATATATTATTATTTTTTATCATAAGTGTGTGTGTGTGTGTGTGTTATAATCTGTTGAAAATTAGACTACAAACCAAGAGATTGTGGATTCGATTCCCAGCACCACTAAATTACCGCTGCTGGGCCCCTGAGCAGGGCCCTTTAACCTCGACTGCTCAGTTGTGTAAATTAAAAAAATGTAGGTCACTCTGGATAAGGACGTCTGCCAAAAATGACTGAAATGGGTATTTTTTATGTCCCATTAATTCATTCATTCATTCATTTATTTATTTATTTATTCATTCATTCATCTTCTATACCCGCTTATTCCCTAATTCGGGGTCACAGGGATCTGCTGGAGTCTATCCCAGCCGTCTCTGAAAGGGTGAAAGGCAGGATGAGGACACCCTGGACAGGTCGCCAGTCCATCACAGGGCCACACACACACACACACACACACTCACACTCACTCCTATGGGCAATTTAGAATCGCCAATTAATCTAACATACATGTTTTTGGACTGTGGGATTAAACCAGAAAACCCGGAGTAAACACACACAAGCTCCACACAGAAAGACTCCTGCGCCAGAATCCAACCCAGGACCTTCTTGCTATGAGGCAACAGTGTTAACCACTAAACCGCCCTGCTGCCCTCTGTCCGATTTTCTATATAAACCAACTTTTCAAAAACATTCCTTTGTTAATTATTGATGAGGTTTTGTTTATTTTATATTTATGGAATGAGTCTCCAGTATCACTAACTTCCTAACAAGTGTTGTGTGTTTTGTCATCCTCTGATGAACTTCTGCGGCTTTTACGTGTCTTGATTAGCTGTTTTGATTATAAATAATTGTGATTCATGTGATTGAGCTGCCAATATTTAATGACGTATGAGACCCCCCCCACCACCAGCATGAGGAAGAACGAGTCAGTACAAATGATGTCATGAGATTAAACCAAGTCCATGATGACTTCCTGCCACATGACATGTTAACCTCATCATCCACTTAAACACAAGACGTCCGAGTTAAACACAGTTTCTTCCAGTTATAACAAATGTTAACGCTCGGAATCCTTCCGGAAACACAAATCAGACGTCTAAAGTTTGGACTTAATTCCAGTTTAATCACAGAGGAGATGAGTTCACTTTTTATCACAGTTAAATGTAACTGTCATAGTTTCAGGAAATGAGCAGCGCCCTCTTGTGGCTGAAATAATGAAATGGAAACTAGATCGATTAATAGGATCTGAACCAAATTAATGGCATTAAAACACAATTGTTGTGTTTCCTTCAATGTCACGTGTTTAGAAATGTCTATAAATAGATTATAAATACTTTATAAACATGACATAAATTTTGCAGTTTATAACAAATAAAGCTTCTTTTTGTTTGCAGCCATTTTCTTTTTTTCCTAACGACCTAGAATTTTTATTTTGTTATATTTTAATTTGATACTTATTATTATTATGATTATTATTATTTATTCTTATTTAAAATTTTTTTTTAAAGACGAAACTATTATAGCATCGGGTGGGGGTGGGGGTGTACAAAACTTTTGCTTTTTAAACTATAACCATATTTAAACTGTAGAATTTTTTTTACAAATTCACATGAAATAGCTTTTTCGGTCCAGACCTCACTAAACACTACACTACACACACACACACACACACACACACACACACACACACTGACAATCAGTTCATAGCAGTGTAAATATTGTGCATTTTTGAATAAACTATACAAGCCGCTTCTAAATAATCAACTTTTTTTGTTTCAGTATTCGAAGTGGTGTGTGTGTGTGTGTGTGTGTGTGTGTATAAGTAAATCCTTTAAAAACCCATTCATCTATTAAAAGTAGAGTGATGGGCAGATTAGAAAGACGTGTGACTCAGTCACACACACACACTTAAATTTAATACACGTCACGTCACCCAGGAAAACAATCCAACAATCTGAAACTTGTAAATCACTGGAAGCTGCTGAGTTGCTAACATTCTACTACGATGCAGTCGTGCTTAAACATGTACTACAACACACTCACACACACACACACACACACCACACACACACACACGCACACTCACACACTCGGGCATGTATGTATGGGAGGTGTGTTTCAGTGTATGCATCAGGCAATAAATAACGGCGCCAAAACACTAAAGCAGGGATTAAATACTGTGCATCATATGTGTGCACACACACACACACACACAGCACACACACACACAGCACACACACACACACACACACACAAAAGCCGGACATGTCATCACACTTGTCAACATGTCGCACAGAAATACAAATGGGTTCTCAATCATGTCACCTAAACATTAAAACACACACACACACATATGCGACTGCACATATATGCAGTTGAAGGCAACATATTTCCTGTCATCATCATCTTCATCATCATCATCATCATCACCACAGTAAAACTAGAAGTCCAGACAGATACTCACAGTCACTCATTGCTTCACTCTGATTGGACGTCTGGTTCTCCGTCAATTCCTTGCTCCTTTGAGCCGAATCCCCACGAGTGGATGAGAACGAGCTTTTTACTTCCTAGAAAGAGAACAAGGAAGAAGAAGAGAAGGAGGAGGAAGATGAGGAGGAGGAGGAAGAGGAGGGGTTACAACACATGGTAATAAAAATTTTCGTGCTCATTTGCATCCACCAGAAAGTTTGTGTAAAAGTGGACAATAAAGCTCTGTCGAAACTGTGTGTGTGTGTGTGTGTGTGTGTGTGTGCGTGTGTGTACTTTCCTTTAAACATCAGTTTAATATTTAATATGTTCCGGGTAAATGGAAAGCTGCAGTAGATTAAAGAACTGAGTCAACATTGATGTCCTTGACTGAAACACACTGCACACCACAGCTGAAGCTGGAATTTGGGGGGGGGGGGGATTGGGGGGGCTTGGGGGTGTTGGGGGTCGAAAAAGAAAAAGTTATCAATAAAGTCACAGTATGACCTGGACTGTGGATGTGTTTTGACAAGTAGGATGTGATCCTGGAACAACATTTCAATCAACCAATCATAAACATCTGATGTCATCAGTGTGTGTTGACCAAACCCGCCTCCATTCAGGTGTGTTAATCCGTCAGTAAAATTGTTCCAGAAAAGCTTTTTTCCAAAAAATTTAATCCAAGGGAAAGATTTAAATCTGAATTGAGGTGGTTTTGGCCGACACACACTGATGACATCAGATGGTTATGATTGGTCAAGATAGATAGATAGATAGACAGACAGACAGACAGACAGACAGACAGATCAACCCATCCAGTCAGACATGCATACAGATAGATAGATAGATAGATAGATAGATAGACAGACAGACAGACAGACAGACAGACACATATACTGATAGATAGACAATCAGACATACAGACTTACAGATCGACACATTCTGACATCAAACAGACAGTCAGATAGAAGGACATAGAAACAGACGAGAGATGGACATACAGACAGATAAACAGACACACATAGATCAAAGAGACAGATCAACATATACTGAGAAGCAGATAAGACAGGCAGGCCAACCGACAGACAGACTCCGCACTCTTTTTCCTCCACCTACGAGCGTATAAGTTTTGTGTTTTAAAACATTTGCAAATCAAATATCCTCTCCTGTGGCGTTACCATGACAACCACTCAGCTGGATAAGGCCATACAAAACAGCAGGAAAAACTACAATGACACTGTGTGCCAACCCACCACACACACACACACACACGCACACACACACACACACACACGCACACAAACACAAACACAAACACAGGCACTCTCTCTCTCTCTCTCTCTCTCTCCCTCTCTCTCACTTTCTAGCCCCTCTTTACCTATCTCTCCCTCTTTCTCCTTTCTCTCTCTCTCTCTCTCTCTCTCTCTCTCTTTTTAATAAATAATGAAGCTGTAAATAATGAACTGGTCAGGGGGACACAGGGAGACGGATAGGAAGAAGAGCGTATGGGAGGTCCTGTTTGACGTCTTCCTGATCTTTGTGCTAATCTATAGGCTTTATAAGTGTTCTGTGAAGCGTAAGCACAGCTCCAGGTGTTGCTATGCTGCAGACGTGTTCTGATGATCAGAAGGTGTGGAAAGGGTTTCCGGTACGAGCAGCATGAATGTAGTTCCGGCTACAAAACACAGCTTTATATTAATGCCCTGTTTCTCTGGTGAAAACTCAGACACTTAATCATACACTCGATAATTTCTTTCCACAACTTTAATTTTATTCGCTAGAAATTTAATATAATTAATATTAGTCAGTCAGTCAGTCATTTTTTTCCCACTTGCATGTGCTATCCAACAGGGGGCGACCTAATAACACCGCCATCGATGTATCTTTCTCAGACCACAAAGTCTGAACCACACTTTCGTCTAGAATGTCTTTGTATGTCACATTATTTCTTAACTACGAGACTCACACACTGTCCCATCATGACAAAGTTCTAATAATTTTGTCCATGTCCAGTAGTGTGTGTTGAACAGTAAAGGGGTTTGATAAGCTGCTAATGCAAATTTTGTCGCTGTAATATATATATAGATAGCTAAACTATAACATATAAACATGGGAGGAAAGGTTATATCCTGGAAAAAAAAACCACACACACACACACACACACACACACACACACAGAGCATACAAAGTGCGAATGTTTACTGATGGTTCGATAAGCATACCATGTGACCATCCGCACAATACTAACATTATTTCCTATAAAATAACCGCAGGCTAACAGAAGCATTCCAGCGCCGAGGCTCCTGCTTAAATCCTGCCATGCAAGAGAGGCTAATTATAGGCTAACTGGTGTACAGGGTGGCCTCATGTCTAAAAGTAAAGAACACACAGGCATGCGGTCATCCAGATCTCAGTTTAGACCCATCTATGAGTGGAGCTCGGGCTAAAACCAGTGCTCGCTGTGACCCGGTTTACTCTTACGGCTGTGTTAAAACAGGTCTGTGTGTGTGTGTGTCCAGGCGTACACATAGCTACAGCATGCTTCTATGACTAGATGTTCGGTATGCAGTAGAAACACGTTTATATTAGACACCCCTATACAAAGCCACTTCCATTTATCTCTGTTCTTATCTAACTGAGTGGCTGAGGGTTAAAGGCCGTACCCAGGGGTCCAGTAGTGGCAGCTTGGTGGTGCTGCGAATTAAACCCATAAGCTTCTATGATGCTTGTGTCTCACAGGTGATGTGATGCCCCAGCGATCACCCACTCTACATTCTGTCAGGTTGTGTTTTTACAAAGGTTTCTGAGAAGATTGTCTCTGTGGCGTCTCCCGCTGGGGTTTCACAGAAGTCGATAATTGTCTGTTCAGGATGTGATTTCTGAGGGACAACCGCGGAGATGTTAGTCTGTAGGAGCTGTTAGTCTGTAGGAGGACTGTTAGGAGCTGTTATCTGTAGGAGCTGTTGGTCTGTCTGTAGGAGGTCTGTAGGAGCTGTTGGTCTGTAGGAGCTGTTGGTCTGTAGGAGCTGTTAGTCTGTAGGAGCTGTTGGTCTGTAGGAGCTGTTGGTCTGTAGGAGCTGTTGGTCTGTAGGAGCTTTGGAGTGTTAGCTGTGGCCTGTAGAGAGCTGTTGGTTTTCTGTAGGAGCTGTTTATTTCTGTGGAGCTGTACTGTGGTCTGTAGAGCTGTTGGTCTGTGTTATTTAAACTTTATTTCTGGACTCACTGGGTGTCTTATAATTAGCCCTATAATTAGCTCTTTGAGAGTGTATGTGTGTGTGTGTGTGTGTGTGTGTGTGTGTGTGCTCAAGCAGCTAAGTAAACCAGCAGCTTCTGGCTGCTTCAGTTAGTTCATTTGCTGTTTTTTTGACGGATCAGTTGAGTGATTCTGTTTGTGTTAATTGGGGGAAAAAACGTTTTTTATTATTATCACTGAATTATTTTTCTCCTGACCAGAAAGACAGACTTGGACTGCTAACATCACAGCAACATCGATTAATTACAGTTTCATTCATCATTAATAGTTTCACCTCTTTTTCTTTTATTGCCACCAAAAAACTGAAATCGATTTTAAAATGATAATTATATGCGTGCAACTTATTAGGGGACCTAATTAGGATAGTAGTTAAGATTGTTGGGCTGCTAATTGGAAGATCGGGGGTTGTTCGATTTTCAGCACTACCAAGTTACCACCGCTGGGCCCCTGAGCAAGGCCTCTAACCCTATTTTGATTGTAAAAAAAGTACATTCTTTATAGTATGGTTTCGGATAGTATGAATGAAATCACAGGCGTACTCCAGCCGCTATTTTTATATTGACAAGTGACACAAGTGCGTTTTTTTTTTTTCCTATTTTAAGCTACTTGAACCACTTCCGCAGCAACGCTTTCCACCATTTTAGAATATGGTGAGTCGTCTCTCCTGCGGGCTCATGGGATAGTTAAGAGAGGAGTAGTAGATCATCCAGGAATATAAAACATTGTGGCCCTTGAGGGGCTGTTTTTCTTTTCTGTAGTTCAGAGGGGGGGCCAAACTCGGCGGGGGGGGGGGAACTTGGCCCTGGAGGGTCGAGGTGTCCCGAAGAGTTTAGCTCTAATCCTAATCAAACACACCTGAACCGACTAATCAATGAACTTGAAACTTGTGAGTGTGAGTGTTGAGGCAAGTTGAAGTTAAACTCTGCAGGACACCGACCCTCCAGGACAGAGTTTGGACACACCGCTGATGTAAGTTCTCTAGAGGTGTTTAATTTTCCTGCAGCCTTTAGTGCACTGCATCTCTATTCTACCCTGAAAGGGCACTCGTTAGGGCTATAGTATATACAGGATCAGGTTTTCTGTGCTCGGGAGTCACGTTATTGCATTGTATTTACTTTAGCATTACACTAGAGGGCGATATATCTTTTTCTACCATCTCTTATGCGGTTATTTACTATAGAGGCCCCCTAGAGGGCAGTATCACAGTGTTAGTTTATCTAACACAACGGGGCCCTATAGAAAAACTTGATCAGGTTTGTTTTACACTAAGGACATCCTAGAGGGGTCATGGGTCATGGAGGGCACCTTAGAAGGCAACTTTTATGCTTTTAATAATGATTTGTTATGAAATTAAATGTTGATAGCGTTTGGAAAGTCCTCGTAAACCGACGTCTCTTCGGGTTCTCATATTTAACCTTGTGTATGCATTAATATTTAATTAAAACTTATCACCAATAATCAACAGAAATTAATAAACTGTTTAATGATCTTCTACGCACTTAAGCTACTTTATTAACGCTTTAACTATAACATGCTTATAGCATTCGATGAATATTAATGATATGCATAAAAAACGTATGTCACCAACATTAAGCTGCCTTTAAGTCACACTTTTCTCACAGACGGACTCCAGGGGAATTTAGGATCGAGTCCCTGTTGTGTAGTTTAATTTTAGTGAATTGTTTAAATCTCCAAACTTACGATTTTTATCATATTATCATACCATTGCAACTAAGAGTTCATTCAGTATCTTAGTGCAAGTCATTATTTATATAGTAGATATGACATAAAACACATCAAAGACTTTAACCCTTTTTTTTTTTTACCACAAATGCTCAGAAAAAAAAAAATAATAACACTATGAGAAATACTGAAACTTCAGCGGACCCAGCATACACCCTTTCCCTCAGATATGGACCGCACACACTCACCGTGCTTGGCGTTGTTGGTTTCTCAAACATGCTCATCAGGTTGGTAAGAGGGATGTCGAACTTCTCGATGCGCCTGCTCTCCTGCAGGTCCTCTTTAGCGTCAGCAGCTCGTGTGTGTCCCTTTGCTTTCAGCTCCTCGCCACGACTTCCAGATCGAGTTTCCATTATGAACGAAACCGAACACCAGACACTTCCCTCACAAGAGCTGAGCCGACTACCGGTGCTGTGAGAACAGGAGCTGAGAGAAGCAGAGATGGAGGAGAAGAAGAGGAAAAGGAAACGACAGAGCGAGAAGTGGAGAGGAGGTAGAGGAGGTAGAGGAAGGAACGCGTGGCACTGCTGTGAGGGTGTCTGACAGGACGACCCGGACGGATCGTCTCACAGGGAAGAAAGAGTGAAGAAGAAAGTAGAGGGGAAAAATGTTATTTCTTCCAGTAAACACTCGTGCACATGTGTGTGTACAGCCACACACAGTCTCTTTCTCTCTCACACACACACACACACACACACACACACACGAGGCAGGGACACGAAATCCAGGACGCAGTCACATGTGACCAGCTGGAAGGAAATGAGCCTGACTGCTGAACAAATCATGGAAACATTAAAACAGCCCTCCATTACACCAACACCCTTCCCTCTCCACACACACACACACACACACACACCACACACACACACTATATTATGGCATCCGCCCACACTGATGGAAACATTGGCTGACCTACATTATTGCAGAGAAAATACAAAATACGGAGCAGTTTTTAACTGAGGAGACAATCAGTGATGTTAATATAACAGTCTATTAAATAAATAAGTGCATAATTTTAAACACACGGGTATTTTAACACACTTTAAAAGAGAGAGAGAGAGAGAGAGAGAGAGAGAGAGAGAGAGAGATGAAAATAAAGAGATGTGAATTAAATTGAGAAAGAAAGGAAGAGAAAGAAAGAAAAACACAAAGTTCAGAGAATAAAGAAAAGATTAAACCAAGGAAAAAACAAACAAAGGAAAGAGAGACAGACAGAGAGTGAGACAGAAAGAGAGAGAGAGAGATTAAAATAAAGAGATGTGAATTAAATTGACAGAGAGAAAAAAAGGAAGAGAAAGAGAGAAAGAAAGAAAGATACAGAAAAGTTAGATACAAAAAATGAAAGAAAGCTTAAACGAAGGAAAGAACAAACAAACAAAAGTAAGAAAGAAAGAAAGACAGACAGAAAGAGTAAGACAAAAAAAGAGAGAGAGAGAGAG
>VCAZ01000535.1:0-2500 GCA_005784505.1 Bagarius yarrelli
AGACAGAGAGAGAGACAGAGAGAGAGAGGACAGAGAGAAGAGAGAGAAGGACAGAGAGAGAGAGAGAGAGAGAGAGAGTGCTTGATAAGTCAAGGACACAGTTTTGAACAGGAACAGACGAAAAGCTTATCTCAGGTTTTTTTTTCATCTCTTTCAATGGGCTCGTCAGCAGTGTGTCGCTCAAACCTGCAGCCTGACAGAGAGCCATAAAGATTTATGCTAATCCTCAGTCATTGTCATTCCTCCACTGTTTCCTGTCAGTCTCCTCGCAGGTCTTTGTGCTTCACACACATCAGGAACAACCCAGGAACCCAAGCCAGAGAGGACACCCTGAACATCTGCATTCAGCCAGAACCTCAGTGGCTTTCAGTAAAAAAAAGGAAAGGTACTGAGGGTCACATGACCGAGCACAAGAATGGAACCGATGTTCTTGTCTGCATTGCTTCACCTGTACCTTCAGTGTTCCTCTGTTATCTCAGCGACCTTCACCTGATTCATCTGATCATCAACACACTTCAGATCAATTCCACTTCCTGCAGTGTTCCAAAAGCTTCTCAGCGCTGGACCTGCAGTACAGAGCAGATCACCGCTTGCAGACACAGGATAAGACCTCGGAGATCAAACGGTGATTAAATGTTATTAACACTTTAACTCACCGATCAGAAACACAACATGAATAAATGACAGTATGTGTCAAAGGAGATAAAACTCTACGGATAGAGCTGTGTGGTGTGTGTGTGTGTGTGTGTGTGTGTGTGTGTGTAGAGAGACTCATTTGTGACTTTTAGTTTCAGATATTGATGTAACTTAATCCCTGACAGACAAACACAAGGCACGACAATGAAATAATTTCCTTTAATTAAACTTCTGATTCTCACAACCACACAACACTACACAACACACACTACACACACACAAACACAACAAAACACATACTATTACTAACAAACTACACACAACACACCACTACCAAAAAAAACACCACACTACAATAAACATACATAACACCACACAAACGAACTACACCAACACAACAAAACACCATTACTATTAACTTAAACAACACTACCACAAACACACACTACACTACACAACAAACACCAACTACAATACCCATACATAACACACACACACTACACTACACAACACAACAAAACATACTATACTAAACAACACTACACAAACACACACTACCACTACAAAACAAACACCATCACTACAATAAACACTACATGTAACACACACACACTACACTACACAAACACAAACAAACACATACTATACTAAACAAACACTACACAACAACACTACACTACAAACAACACCACACTACAAACCACTACACATACATACACAACACACTACCTAAACAAACACAACAAACACATACTATCCTAAAACAACCACTACACAAACACCACACGAACACTACACAACAAAAACACCACACTACACACGCAATACATGACAAACACCCACATACAAAACAACACAACAAACACATACTATACTAAACAACACTACACAAACACACACTAACTACAAAACAAACACCCACCCTACACTACACATACATAATAACACACCACCACTACACTACACAACAACAACAAAACATACTATACTAAACAACACTACACAACACACACTACCCTACACAACAAACACCACACTACACTACACAATACACACTACATAACACACACACTACACTACACAACCAACAAACAATACTATATAAACACACATACACAACACACAACTTACATACACCAAAAAAACACCACACTACACTTACCGAATCCACACTACTAACACACACACACCACGACACAACACAACAAACACATTACTATACGAAACAAACACTACACAACACACACTACACTACACAACAACCACCACACTACACAATACACACTACATACTACATAAACACATCAACACTGACACTACACAACACAAACAAGCAACATTACTATACTAAAACAACACTACACAACACACCACTACACTACACAAACAAACACACACACAATACAACAATACACACTACCACACTCTATAACCACAACTCACTACACAACACAACAAAACACATTATATACTAAACACCACTACACAAACACACACTACACTACACAACAAACACCACCACTACACTACAGCAATACACACTAACACTAAATAACACACACCACTACACTACCAACACAAACTAACACACTATCTAAAAACAACACTAAACAAAACACACTACACTACACAAAAAACCACCACACTACACTTACACATACACACTACAAACACACACTACACAAACACACAAAACACATACTACACTAAACAACACTACACAGCACACACTACACAACACACACCACACAAAACAACAAACACTAGGACTACACACTAAACAATACCACTACACTACAAGAAAACACCTACTACACTAAACAACACTGTGCTACACAACCCACCATACATAAACACTAAACAA
>VCAZ01000535.1:7500-10359 GCA_005784505.1 Bagarius yarrelli
TTTTCTTCTCTATGTATCTCTCTCTCTCTTTTTCTTCTCTCTCTCTCTCTCTCTCTCTTTTGTCTCTCTCTCCCTCTTCTCTCTCTCTCTCTCTCTCTCATGGGTTAAATATCCATTAGCATAATCAGAGCACACACACGACAGGTAACGCATGAATAATTAAAGAAGGTCACTCTTAGCGGTGTCGGTGCAGGCAATGAGAGCGACACTGACAAAGAAACACTCCGGAAGGAGATGAGACGAGACGAGATCAGGGAGCACAACTACATGTGTGTGTGTGTGTGTGGTATGTGTGTCTGCAGGTAGAAAGAAGGTTAGAAAGAGGAAAATGTGTGTTGTAAGATAGAAAGAAAATGTGTGTAAGAAAATAAGAGAGGAGACTTACAAAACCCACCCAAATCACAAGCGGCAGATTTCACACTACTTTCTTTGACCACGCCCCGCATTCTCCCACAGTAGTAACTCTAACCACGCCCACATTCCCCACAGTAAATCTAACCACGCCCATTCTCCCACGTAACGTAACCACGCCCACATTCTCCCACAGTAACTCTAACCACGCCATTCTTCACCTAGTAATTCTAACCCACGCCCACACACCCACCAGTAACTCTAACCACGCCCACTCTTCCACAGTAATTTACCACGCACATTCACCACAGATAACTTTAAACACCCAACATTATCCCACACTAACTCTACACTACGCCCACATTCTCCACAGTAACTTAGACACGCCACCATCTCCCACATTAACTCTAACCACGCCAACATTCGCCCACAGTAACTCTAACCACACCCATTCTTTGACAGTAACTCTAACCACACCTTTTCTCCCACAGTTACCCAACAACCTATTCTTTCAAAGTAACTCTAACCACACCCATTCTTTGACAGTAATTCTGACCACGCCCATTCTCTTGGATCTTATAAATTATAAAAACTAATATTCGTTCTTATAATATCAGAAGAGAATTTTCCTTTGCTGTCTGATTATTCTGTTTGTAGTCTTTATGTTTCAGTTTCACACTGCGGTTCTGATGTGTGTTTGTGCGAGGATTTATTTTCCTCTGTGGGTTATACTGAAGTGACTGACGGTTTACAGAGCTAATATATGCGTATGAATAAGAGAAAGTACATTCCGGAATCTGGATTAGAATGACGGAATTTTCACTGGGAATAAAACTGGATCCGCATTTCACTCTTTATCTCCTCCAAATGATGGAAGAAGATTCAGTGGCGTATTATGGAAGGCGGGTGCTATTTTTAGCCGTTGCAGCTGGCCCGGTTATGAAAGCGTTCATAAACATTTCGAGGATGAGTCAGAGAGCGGGAAGGGAGTCAGATTGTCTGGTGGGTTCTAATGGAGCGTCCAGCCGTCCTCTGGGGGCCGAGAGAGGTGGGGAAGAAGTGCGCTTACAGTGCTCTCAGCACGGGCCGTGCCAGCTGCACACCACATTAATTACACTGGAAGGGAATTTATTTTGACCGACAGACCCCCCGGAGACAGAGACTAGAGACGTGAGACGTGAGAGACGGCTGAAGAAGCAGGTCAGCACTCGCAGATACCTCAGCTGAGCTAAAAGAAAACTGTTCTTCACTGCTTCTAAGATTAGTAACAGGAATCCAATCACACATGATCCCAGACAAACCTCGGACCGTCACACCAGCAGTGAACAGACGAGGAAACAGGGTGATGTGTTCTGGCCGTGATTTTGGTTTGAGGTTATGATCCAGTGAGATTCCAGCGCAGCTTCCTGGCTAACAAAACAAAGAAAAAACTCTGAACACTAAATTTCTTCTGTCATTGGTCCTGCTGTGTGAGGTGAAATCTGATTGGATGACATGTGTTTAATTAATTTTTAATTAGGTAATAAAATATGTGTGATATTAAGATTGTGTCTCTCCGTCTATTCATCTGACACGGCCGTCCCTGATTGGCTGCATGAATGTTAACAGATTTAACAGCAAACAAAAAATTTCAGACTGATTTGAACACCATGACATCATTAATAAAGACAGAGGAAAACACACGCTGATGAAAAATATACGCCTGTTATTTCAGCGCTCATCATGACACACATTTTAATCTAATGATGCGTTTGGCACAACACCTAAACCCCTCCCACTACCCACACTGGCCACCCCACCAGACCTCAGCAGCTGAAAATGACAAAAACACACAACATAGAATCACCCCCCCCAAGCACACGCACGCACCCACACACACCCACACACACACACACACACTTGACTTTTAAGTATCATGATGTCAAAAAGGAAGTCTGGAAAGAATTGCACTATAAAACATTTTGTTTGTTTGTTTGTTTGTTTTGTCTGTCGTTTGTTTTGTTGGCTGTCGCCTGTTTTAACATTTAAGGAAGAAACACTGCAGGTATGTAGGCGGAGCTTAATGGCTTCATATGTTCAGGCAGCCGCGGGTTAAAGGGATGGAGTCGAGTCAGATGGGTGTTCAGTCCTCGGTGCGCCGGCGCTGGGGGAGGCTGGGTTCAGTGTTCGATGTCAGGCGCGGGAAATCATGCTAATGAGGAGGAAAAAAAAGCAACGCAAATCAGAAGCAAAGAAAGGGATTCCGGATTGGAGACAAAAGCAATTGCACTTGCCGGACCCCTTCGCCTGAAGATGGTTCAGGCCAACAGGGTAGTCTGTACGGTGTGGGAGGAGTCCATTCCCTCCACGCCAGAGGTGTGGGGCCCGGCTGAGGGCAGAGTTATATGGTGAAGATGCCTCACCACGGGGCAGAAGGCACCATCAGGACCATAGATGAGGAGCTCAAAACAAGCCTGACGGTGGACTGTGTGCTGAAGACTCTGACTTTACTCGCACACCTACAGAAGA